>JAQGCS010000242.1:0-28758 GCA_034702105.1 Fuscozetes fuscipes
TTTTATATGTGAGACAAAAGTAAATTATGAAATTCAGCGATAAATTAATGGTTTATTTAATTTCTAATATTGTGGTAAATCTAATCACTGTCTCAGAATGTTTGCTTAATTATTTAAAATGTACATGGTATTAGTGGGGAAATCCTGAAATATCCACTCTTCCACTTATCCCTGAGTCCAGTCTTGAGGCAAATGACAAACATTTGAGTTTATTATCTCATATCTCGTTATTTCCGTTAATTTGTATTCAAAGATTGTTTGACTAAATCTGAGATAAATTTTTAAAACCAACTCAATATTTACCTTTCGGTCAGTGATATCTTTCCTCACTCTGGCAGACCAAGTCGTTCCCTAAGGAATACATGATTTGACGAGGGTTTCCCCAAATCAACATTTTTCGAACTTTTCAAAATAAAACCTTTAATTTCAAATATTTATTAGAATTTACGATTCAGTGCAACTTTTGCTAAAAGGACAATGGTCTTATGAAAATAAAATTCATGGTAAACCAAATAAGTCAACAATACTCCTAATTGAACACAGAATTCATAAAATTGATTATTATTTAAGTCCAAACAGAATTGAATTACTTTATATAAAATTAGTGTAAATTAATTCAAAACATGAATTAAGAGATATAAGGGGAGAAAATGAAATAGGTAAGTAAATAAAATAGGATGTAATTATTTTATAATATGCACTTTAGTTTCAGTTTTATTACGCGTCGGTTACAACAAATAGGTTGAAAAAATTGGTCACAAATTATATATTGATAATCTTATTTATGTTTTCGAAAATTGACATTGTCATAAAATTGAGTGTGGTCACAAATGAAACTGAAGTGTATATTAAGATCTTATTCACGAAAATAATCGACAATAAAATATAAGAGAAGTATCACTAAAGTGATGACAAAAGGATCCTGTATTCCAAAGGGATGGCACTCCTCCTTTCTGTTAAAGTCGTTTATTGGTCTTCTGAAAGGAAAAGGAATGTCTGTAATTTCATCTTGTTCTTCCATCATTTCTTCTTTGACCAAAAGACGTGCCAATTGTTCTAGGTATAAATCTCGAGTCGAATCTAAAAATTGAGAGAAGATTTTGATTAAACTTTTGCAACAAATCGAATGCCCTTACCATCAATCGGCCCGACTTCCTGTCCTCTTAATTCCAATTCACGGCGAAGGGTATTGTTATCCATATCTTCAAAGTTTGCTGGGTAATCCATTTTTTCTTTTGAGAAATCAGTTCATTATTTGACTTTCAAATGACTTCTTTTCTTTTGGGAAATCTAATGATTGGAATCACTAATGAAGTTTGAAAATCGATTTATTGTCATATTTTGTTGACAGCAAACAAATGTAGTGACGAGTGTTTGCATCAAATGATATGCGCTTTGATTTGATTACCATTGAAGTGACGGATGAGTAAAAAATAATACTCAAAATAAAAAAAAATTTGAGTCAAAATATTATATTATTCTGAATATAAAATAAAATACAAAATGCTTTGCATTTGAGTCAAATTAATCGCTTAAAATCCGTGTAATATAAGTTAAAAAGTGTTAAACAATTAAAAAATTAAGCCATAAATAAATAAATAAAATTTCAATTAATGACAAAAATAATTAATTGTTTTAAAAAATTAAGACTTATTTTAAGTTAGAAAAACATATTTTTAGGCATTTTTGACGAAATACGCGAAAATAATACACAAAAGGAGGGACAATAAGAAGAGGAAGAGCTGCGATTTGGGTCTTTGTGGCGCTTCCATTAATTTGCCATCAATTGAACTCTTGGCTGAAGATTGTGCTGAAGTAGTGTCTGAACTGATAGCATCTTCACTGAGCAGATCGTTGTCTTCAAGACTTTCCATCTCTTCGTCGATCAAACGTTGCAATAGTTTGCGATATAAGTTTCGCGTAGAGTCTGTCCAATGAGTCAAACGATAATTTAAATTAGTCTTAAGACCAGAGTTTCATTTGAGGCCAATTGACGACACTTACCGACAATTGGTCCGATAGACTGTCCCCTCGACTCCAACTCATAACGAAGTGTGTTGTCATCGATTTCGTCCATTTTTGAGTAAATATTTTATTGTTTTACTTCAGTTATCGATTGAAATGAATCCTCAAATGATGTTTGAAATCGATTTTAAACGCAATGTTTGTATTGTTTACAAAACAAGTATCAAACGATTGCATCAATGCTTTGATTCTCGTTGTCATAGAAATCATTTCTTTTTCAAATATTTGGCGCTTAATTCAAGTAATTTAATTAAAAGTGAAGACAAATTTCGAAGGGGAGGCTCTCACTAAACTAAACCCCTTCGAAAGGTGTCTTCACTGCATAAGTGTGAGTGTTATGCAGTGAAGACAACTTTCGTAGGGGAAGCTCCCATACGTTTGGACTTTTGATTATAAAATCATTTTAGTGAATAAGTGACAACATCTTGGCACAAATTAAAAGATTAAATAAATAATTTACAATTTAATGAAAAGTTGTCCTGTACCTATACAAATAATTATACAATTTGCCACATCCTTGCGCAATAAATCAATAGTTTGTATTAATTTAGTTATTTTAACATTTGAACGATAATTACTGAACATTATATTTAAGAATTATGTTTACATTTTTAGTTCAATTCAAAACAATTGTGCAGGCTTAAAAAACAAGTTTCAGGATCTAAGTAAAAGTTTCTACTAATTATTTTTAATTAGTTAAAAAAAATTAAAACAACTTGTTGAAGAGCTTATTAAAGTTATTTTAATTCTTGTCAGTAAGTAATTTACATTTACACTCTTGATTCAATTGGAGTTGATGTCATTAAATTAACTAGGTTTATAATGATGAATAGTGATTAATTAAATAACTATTAACGTGAATTTTTGTCATTAAGAGCTAACAACTTATTATCGCTTTACTAATCGTTAACTTTTGTTTTGCTTGAGCAAGAAACAAAAATAAATTCTTTAATTTCGTCACTCAAGGTAAATTTTGAATTTTGAAATGTCTTAAATTCATAAAAAAAACTAAAATTATTTGAAAACTGATTAATTGACCCAATTTCAAATCGATTGATATCAACCATTGTTCCAAAGCCTAATTGATTTATGAAAGTAGTTTAGAAAATCATATTAATTAAAGAATTAGATAGTTTAGAAATTCATGCGAATACCTGAAAAGAAAATTGAGAAATGGTGTCCTTGGTTAGATACAAATCTGAATAATGAATGACTTTGAATGTGTGATAAATTGTCTTAAAAGATGTCACTTTAATTGACAAAAAAAACTTTGATTAATAAAAATTTAAAAGTGATTATGCTCAATTGAATTAAAAATAAAATTTGATGTCGAAAATTGACTTATATTTAGCACAACCTCTTCCTCGATATTGCACTCATTCTGACGCAAATACTCAGTATATGACAAATGAGTATTTAAAGTGAAAAATGTTTGGCGAATATGTTTTGGTATAATTAAAATTCTTGATTCTTAGGCAAACATTACTCAAGAGATAAGTCTAAAAGTTTAATATGAAAATAGAGATAATTGCGATGTAGTGACTCGTGAGATGCCGTGCCTGCCCTGTAATGCCCTGTATAGTGTGTGCGTTCGCCACAGTCTCGAAGCGATCGATTCCTATTATATTTGCTGTGAATCTGCTCTCAATAGACATAATATGGCGAACAACGGCAGCAAACAAGTCGTCAATAGTCTAATCGCCAGTAAATCACAATAAGTTTAGACTTTTATGAAAAGGGGTAAAAAGTTTTCCGTTTAGTTCTGTACGCAATTCGTTAAATGAATTGGTAATTGAATCCTATCATCAAACTGAAGGACAAATCTTTTTTGGACGTCTGTTTAGCATTGACTCGACTACTGGCACAGGCATTACATGGCATAACACACGCTATGACAACATGTGGCTCTTTATGTCACTTTGATTAGAAGGAAAGCCAAAACACATCACTCGACACCAATCCATATGATATAAGAGTTTACGAGTTCCGCACTAAAGCTGTCTCTCACTCATCAACTTATCCGACAAAACCAAAAAGTTATCAAACAATGGCTCAAAGTTTAGTATTGAATAGTTCTAAAAGTTCCTCGACAACTAACGGCACCACAACTAAAGTTTCAGCGAATCTCTTCATCGATGAGCCCATAGCCAAGAACACCAGTTCCACAGCTAAATATCGCGAACGCGAACAATGGGGTAATAAATTTGAGTTCATTCTGGCCTGTATGGCCTATGCCATTGGTTTGGGCAATGTTTGGAGGTTTCCATATCTGTGCTATAAAAACGGAGGCGGTAAGTACTTACTGTTCATGTTTGCTTTGTTCATTCCTGTTTATAATTCTTACCTAATGAATTAATCTGTGCGGTAGTTCCTCATCTAATAATAGCTTGACTTTTCTTCACACATATGTGACCCCTATTTACTAGTGTTTAAAGGTTTAGCCTATTTTTAGACGTATTTCATAATAAATAAAAGTTTTGAGAAAAGTTTGTCGTCACTCACTATCCCTCACTTTCACTCATTTTGTGTTCATTTCAAAAGATCATTGAATTGATTGTCAATACTTCTCATTCATTACTTTACGCATTCATTAGACATCTGTTGACAAATGGTTTAAGAGCCAAAAAACTGAAGAAAAATCAATTTGTTTTTCTTTTTACATATCGTTTACGCATCAATTTTATGAATGAATTAATTGATAACTTTTTCTGTTCTTTTTGTATAAAATAATTAATTTTTTTAAACCTAAAGAATTGCTTGAATTGTGGTAAAATGTCATTTTATTCTGAGCAAACTCCTTATACATAGTGGAAAATTTCCGTAAAATCCCAGATTCTAGTTATTGATTCACCAGAGTTAAGCTTATTCAAGGAAATACCAATTCTACCAAAAACTAGAGATTAAGTCAATAAAATTCATGTGAATATCAATTTTAGATTTTATTTTTGCTTAAATTGAAACAAATTTTAAGTTAAGTCTCAATCATTCGCCAACTTATAGCTTATATCAAAATTTTTGTAACAAATTATTCGAATGAATAAAAGTCAAAAGTTCATGGTCAATTAGATTTCATTCATCCATTGTTTTTATAAATATAACTATATTATAACAAATGAACTCCCTCATTCTCAAGATGACTGAATATACTCTGTGATACAAAAATAATCAGGTCTACATTTCAACGTTTTAGGTATTTGTTTGCCACTTTAGTAAACTATCCATGAGCATTCAACGAATTATTATCAAAACAAAAAGTTTGGTCTCGATTTAATCACTGTGTAAGCTTAACTTTAGCTTTAGCCAGTGAGATAATAAAGCCTTAATTGTCTTATATAAAGGATCAACAGTAACATCGAAGCCCTAAACACTCCGTTAAAGACCGGCTTCTTTTTGTGTCTCCGATAGATATTTATTGTAAAATTTTGTTTTCTCATAGTCTCTGTAATATATTTATTCTTAAGTCGATATGAGATTTGAAGTACGAATCAAATTTCGAAGAACTCTTATGATTTGCTTAATTGTGGCATTGATTACAACACTGAACGCATGATTTAATCTGTGATTGCGATCGAAAGTTGTTAGCAAATAATGTGGCGAATGATTATGACCCGAATGAAATACATATTAATCATAATACACAATAAAGTTTGATTGACTTTAACTACTCTTAATAGAGGAAATCCATTTGAGTGAATATGTATTTGATATCAAACAGAGACTCAATTTTGGCTCAAAATAAACCCTATTTTATTAATCGAGGAGAAGATATTTTATTATTTTCTCTCAACTCAATTAATATGGTCACATAATTGGAGTCAAACATTAATTTAATTATATTTGTATCGAGCTAATTTAATGGTTTCCCTTCACATATAAATAAATTATTTGTTTCGATATTCTCTAATCTAAAAGCAATAAATTATTGTAATTTTCGTCTGACATTTGATATTAAGTGTGAAATCGATCCAATCGTATGAATTAAAACTACTTAATATCTATTAAATACGAGTTGAGTCATATTCTTTATGTTATATTTAACAACGAATTCCAACTAATTTTTAAACAGTATTTTGAAAAAATGCATTTATTTATTGAATAAATCGATATACTTTTAATTTGAATGTTTTCTTTTGATTCAATTATTTAATAGACTTTGAGATGAAATGCTGTCAATCTATTGATTCTAATTATACCACTGTTTGAATGATTTGAATACTATGAATAAAATCAATAAACCAGAACTGCATTTACATTAGTGATGAACTCAACACAAAAGATACAATATTTGTCTACATTCTCGTCTCATAAATAAGACATTAGGAAAGACTTATTATTTGAGGCAATGAACGCACAATACATTGCAATTCTGGAGTCTATTCTTTGATGCAATGAATTGAACTGCTTTTGGATTCTATGATAAACATCACTAACTTTCGACAATATCTAACACAAGGAATAACAATAGAAAGACTAAGTTTATTAGTTCTATACGAGGATCTCTCGTCGCTCAAAACCGGTCATACCTTTACATCGAGTGATAGATATTTGTGATCTCTGAGGCCATAAGATTTCCGTTATTTGATTGAATAATGTGTGAAATATGAGCTTTGAGACAACTGTGCAGTGCTTACAAACTAATTGAATAATAACTCGGAATCAATATTTATATTTTACTTTTAAGGTTTATTCGACAAAAATGTCAAATATTTTTATATATGACAGTACAAAAGAGATTATTTGTTCGATGCTTTTATCAAATTTATGATAAAATGTTTAGGATTTTATGATTTCTGAACTGTAAAAACGTTAAAAGATCTCGAGATATCGATTTAAAATTGCCCTCATCATTTTGAACTTCAAAGTTTGCTTATTTGAATTGAAAGCAAATAACTTATAAAGAGTGTAGACGTAGTCTTTCGAAAGAGAATACATGTATTATAAATTGAGTTTGGAAAACAAAATTGATCCATTGTTAAGCTCAAATAATATTTGTTCGGAAATTCTTCATTTTGTGGCTAATTTATTCTTACTATAATTTAAGTGGAGCCCAACAATGTGAGACTCATTAAATTAAGTTCCACTGGGATTCCATAAATCACAATTATTAATCTGATTTAGCAAATAAATTAACCATGATATAAGTTCATCAAATATAAATTTAATTTCGAGAGCAGTCTTTGTGTTGTGATGTTTACTAAAATGAGAATAAAAATCACATAATCTGAGAGATTCTGGTAAACATTTTAACCTTTCACACAAATCCACAAAACTTTTGGTAAAATAATAATCTGTTTTGAAGTTTATGTTGTTTTGCATCAAAACGTGACTCATTTGCTTTCAGTGCATTTAAGCTGTGATTTATTGATTTGTATTAGTTGTGGCTTTCATTCCCTCTTTTAAAACAATTAGTATTTCAATTAAATGACATAAAAATTATGTTTATGTCAAACAAATTGAACGTAAAAATGCTTTTCATTTAATTTAAATGTTTATGTTTTGCTATAATTGGCGGCAAAATTGTGTTATATTTAAGTTAATATTTATGTCGTAAGCAATCGATAACCGGATCTAAATCTCTGTCTGCACAGAATAACAGAGATTATTCACTATTCACTCGATAATTGTTTGTGCCATCTATCATAATTTACAAGTTGTAAACCAAGGCAACAAATGTCCTTATATTAAACCCATTTTGTTTAACAAGATGAACTAATATTTATTCACTCTATGCAAGATATTACACTGAATATTGGATAATTTGAACCAATGTTTGCCAGGTTATTTCCTTCAAATTATCCCTTAAAATACTAAAATAATATAAAATAATAATATACCTACGATTTTTGCGAACATGGTCTTTTGGTGGTTACATTTAATTGTTACAAATATTTATATAGAAATATTAAAAATTCAAATTTAGAAAATATGTCGACCAATATGGTCGATTTATTAATCAGAAGTGACAATTAAATTGGTCATAAACTCATTTTTCAATGCTTAGTTTACAATTCTATGATTAACCACATAAATTATAATTTATTAAAGGAAGTCTATTCAATTACAGTGCAGGTCGTTTAGTAGCAATCGCTTGGTGCTTTTGAAAACCTTTGCCTATATCAGAAATTGCTTATAAAAGAGCAAAAACCCGTTCAATAGTAACCGTTGGTGCTTTACCTTTCACTTGCTTATAACCGATATTGCTCTTAACCGATTAGCTCTTAAGCGACCTACACTGTATAACCTTTTTCATATATGTACTCTTTTATGAGAAATAATATACCACTCTTAATTTCTTGATATTTCAATCGCGAAATTAAATTTAGATTAGTTTTTCCATGCTATTCACAAAAAATGACCTTGTGCTCATTTAATGTACAAAGAATGTGAAACGTTTATTAGTCACAAGATTCTAAATGAAACCTTTTAGATCGAATTCTGGACATCTCTGTAAAAGTACTTCCGAGTGATTATCTGCATATGAAACCGATTCGGAGCCATAGAGTGTCGTAATTGTGTTTACATTTGAAGTAATCAATAGATGAGATCTATTCGATTCATTTAAAGTGTTATTGATTTGAATATTACTGCAAATGATTGCAATTTAATCGAACTCAAGGTTTAAATATGTGACAAATTTTTTATTTTGTAAATATTCTTAACAATAATCTATTAAATAAATATTTTCAACTTATATATTGCAACAATACTATAAGCCATGTGTTTAGTGTTTTAATAGGAGTAATTTTCGCACATATTTTCGATCAAATTGATTGCTTTTTATTCTCTAATGAATGGAATTTATTCACACTTTCAATGCTATCATTTCATAATCTTTGAAATTTTTGTCAAAATATATATACCTGTAGTTTGAGTAGTCTTTATATAACTTGAATCCCTGTATGGGTAAAGACATTACATTTATACTCAATTCCAAGAACTCCTATCGGAATAAATCGGATTAATATCAAGTATTGATGTAATAGTAATATTAGTACAGAATTGTCTAAATTAAGAGCAATTCGACATTGAATTATGACCTTTCTATCATTTATTTACATTTACACAATAAGTCATTTTATTGATAACAGAATTTGAAGAGCAATTGACAAATAGACATGCACATGTTTTGTTTGTTTGTAAAAATGTGACAGGAAATTTACTAAATTTTAAATAGAATTTTCTCAGAAATTTCTAATTTAAATAAATGTTTATTCAATGTTTTCAGACTAAACTCAACTATTTATAAATGTGTTTTTCTCCCTTTACCAGGTGCCTTTCTAATTCCATATGTAATATTTTTGGTGTTCGGAGGAATTCCTGTTCTGTTCTTAGAGGTAGCCATTGGCCAATATTTCCGAAATGGCGGTATTACAGTGTGGCAACTGATTTGTCCCTTCTTTAAAGGGATCGGTTACGGCACAATTACCATCGCTTTTATTCTCAACTGCTATTACATAGTAATAATAAGTTGGGCCCTATTGTACCTGTATTACTCATTCTCTTGGGTCTTGCCCTGGTCTACCTGTGATAATGAATGGAATACTGAGAGATGTTGGTCTCCTCAACACAACATTTCAATCCAAGAACATTCTGTGAATTCTGTCATTGAATTCTGGGAACGAAAGATAATTCAGGTTTGAATTGATTCCTAACTCCAAACAAATCGAATCAAAAAGTTTCAAAATTTTTGATTGTCTTTAGGTTTTGTAATCTTAATCACTGAACTTCTTTACAAACTATTGTTTGAGTAAATTAGTAGATAATCCGAAAAGAGAAAAATCATAATTTCAGAGAATTTTTTCAAATTAATTTTTATATTAGTTTCTCATTCATTTGACATCAATGAAAAATAATCTTCAAATTGAATTTGAAGTTCAGATATTCCCATCCAATTGAAAGCTTAGGTTTTATTGAGATATTGATTTTCTGTTCAGAATTCCGAATATTCTCATTATATTCAATGAAATAAAAATAGATTTTCTCTAATCTCTCAAAAGAAATGTTCGATAAAGGAAAGAATTTTCAGAATTTCGACTCTTTTACTAATGAAGGGAAACATATAATCTTTTGCTGTCTTTCATTAGCCGAGGCATCAATTTTAATAAAAAATCTTTTTGTTTGATTAAATACTACACTGATATGAGTCGAAAAACGATAAATAATATGCCGTACAACTAGTAAGGCATACATTTTGAAATAAAACCCTCGATAATTGTTTCGCATAACGTCAGCTTAAAAATGCTTAAAAAATATCAAATTTATATCTATTATATTTTTTATAATAATTCTTAGGATTTCTTTTTAGATTGTGATAGGTTTATTAATAAACTCTAATATTACTGACATATTTTAAAAGTTTGATTGTTTATTTGAAAAATTAAGATAAGTGAAGGCATTGATCACCCTGATGGTTTCCAGCCCGCGCTGGTACTGACCTTGCTGATTGCCTGGATCATTTGCTTCTTTTGTATATGGAGAGGCATAAAGTCTACGGGAAAGGCAGTCTATGTGACCGCAATATTCCCATATTTTGTGATGACTGCACTATTCATTCGTGGTGTAACACTTCCGGGCGCCGGACAGGGCATCAAATTCTATTTGGTACCCGACTTCAACCGACTGTATGACCCCCAGGTGTGGATCGATGCGGGCACTCAGATATTCTTTTCGTACGCCATTGCATTAGGCTGTATGACAGCACTCGGAAGCTATAATCAATTCAATAATGATTTTTATCAGTGAGTTCTCAATTAATTCAATCCTTATCTGTATTTCCTGTCGAAAGTCGGCTCAAAATATTATTCACTTAATAATTATTATTATTTTAACCGAAAATATCGGATCGAATGCGCGATTTGCCGATCAATACCTGGAGTGACAATAAGATCATAATTAAGACCAGAGCTTAGAATATCAGATCTCATATACTTTGATTATAAACAGTGATAATAACAGACCATTCCTCTAGTCTTGAGATAAAAATCGATGGTTTGCATAGTTTCCGGTCAGTAATTCATACAATTTTTATAACTATTTTACTCTTTTTCTAAAAATTTTGATAAAATCTAACGAAACTGTTTTGTAAATTGAATTTTGGTTTCAAAGCATTAGTAAACTAACAATTTTGTAAAGAAATTGATTTTATAAAATCAATTTAAATTTATTGTAGTTTTGTTGATATTGTCTTTGAATTACTTATTATTCTATTTTGTGAATTCACAGCAAATAATTACATCAAAAGTCAAACTCAGACCCAAATGTCAATAATTATGTCTAAATGTTAATGAGTTTCAGTGAAAACAAAAGTTAATTAATTTGAATGAATAGTTCAGTAAATTTCCAAATTGCAAACTCTGTCCTTTTTTAGAGTAGTTGAGCCCAGAATTCAATTATTTTTCGCAGAAGTATTTAACAATTGATTATTTAATTATCGATAACTAGATTAGAGAAACAGAATTTAATAAAGAGAGAGAATGTGCCAGAACATAATAGAACTTAATTTGATTGCTTTGATTGGAATATAATGTAATTGATTTGTTCGGTCCAACTCTTGAATGCAATTTTGTGAACAATTGACTCAATGCTAATAACAGTCTTAAAACAATGACATCTTTACAGCCAATTGTTATTTTTGACTGCAATGAATTCGGGCACATCATTGTATGCAGGATTCGCCATATTCTCTGTCCTCGGATTCATGGCTCACGAACAGGGCCTCACTGTTAGTCAAGTGGCAGAGAGTGGACCCGGACTGGCGTTCATAGCGTATCCACGAGCTGTGGCCCAAATGCCTGGGGCTCCCATTTGGGCGGTTCTGTTCTTTGTGATGATATTGCTTTTAGGTCTGGGCTCTCAGTTTGTTGGCGTCGAAGGCTTTATTACGGCTCTGGTCGATGTATTCCCACAGTATTTACGGTATGGCAGACGAAGGGAATGGTTCATATTTGGCACTTGTGTTATCTCATATATCATAGGGCTATCAATGGTGACCAGGGTCAGTTTCAATTCATTGCCCTAATCAAATTTAAAAATAACCACACATATTTTAAAGGGAGGAATGTATGTTTTCCAATTGTTCGACTATTATGGATCTTCGGGGATGTGTTTGTTGTGGTTTTGCTTTTTCGAGGCCACTGTCATCGGATGGATATACAGTTAGTGTTTCCTTAATTGACATTTCTTTTGATAAATAGCACTAATCTATAATTTGATTGTTTCAGACGCCGACCGTTTATATAAGAATATCGAAGATATGGTTGGCTTCCGAATGTTCATATGGTTTAAGTGGTGCTGGAAGTTCTTCACGCCACTGTTGACTCTAGGCACTTTCGTATTCTATGCCGTTACTTATAAACCAATTAAGTGAGTCCTCATTTGATTACAAATCGATGATAAGTAGACCAAAACTTTATGACTTTAGGTCTTAATTAAGTCATTACAAGTGTTTCAATGCTTTCATTCAAATCATTTATCAATTAATTGCCTTAATATCAGTCAGTTTTTTGTACCAATTGATTAATACTACAAAATCTGACAAATAAAGCATGATAAAACATTAGTATCGTAAAGAAATCAGCGATTTGTTTAGACAAATGATAATTACATTCCATTATTGGAGTTTTTACTCTGAAATAAACTTGTGATAAGAACCAAGATTAATTAAATGTATGAATGTTCTTTAAGATTTTAAAATACCTTTTGATTAGAGCAGTTGTCATTAATTTTCTATTTCAGGTATAATAATGTGTATGAATACCCGGTTTGGGCGTCAATGTTTGGCTGGAGTTTAGCCCTCTGTTCAATGGTTATCGTTCCGATTTACTGCCTTTATATCTGGATCACTACTCCTTACTCGCCAAATGTGAGCTCATAATTGTCTAAAGTTTTATCTTGCTCATAAATTTACAAAATTTAAATTAAAAATAGAAATGGCGAACTCTATTTACTTCGAGTGAAACCCCATATTTGGAGAAAGAGAATGGGGAGGCACAGAGGCTCGGGAGTATAGCAGACAACCCTTTATAAATTGTTAAATAATATGATTTCCAATAATACATAATTTTAGTGTAATTCTCAACAAATCTTAATATATTTGTATTCATATAATGAGAACAAATCATTTTCTATTATTATTATCACATTTGAACTCAAATAAAGTCTATTAAAACTGTTTTTATTATTCGTTAATTTTTAATGATTTTTCTCTTCTAATAATACAAAACATTTATAAATAATTGCAATGAAAAGCATTCAAAGAAATATTTTTCGCAGAAAAGAAAAATAAATTGATTTTGAAGCTTATTATAAATTAGAATTTCAAATATCATTAATATTTTTTCCTTCAAAATATTTATTGATTCGATGTATTTTACAAAAAAGTTTTTGATTTTCTCATTGAATATATTAAAGACATAATATTTCCTACAAATTAGTATTGTTTTAAATGCAAAGTTTCGGCGCAAAGAAAAACATTTAATTTATTCAATAGTTTTAATGATCGATGAATTTAAACGCTTCTCATTCTTATGACTGATTTGAATGAAGTTTGTATTCAATTTAACTATACTTTTCTCGACATTACTTTCACTGATATATACAAATAGACGAACATTTAAATGATGACAATCTGATGGTTTGACACTTTCTGTTCCTCAAACTAATTGAGCAAATCGTGTGATTCACTGCGGGCTCACAGAACTCATGACTGGTTCACATTCGTTTCGCTTGAATTGGTCCGGAGTGATTGAAGAAATCGACATTTTTAGGAACTCTGGGTTTTCGTTTGTATAGCTCTTCCATTTGTCATCTGATTCCGAGACGTCTCTGTTTTAATAGTAGGGAAACAATAAATTTTAAATGTGTTTAAAATTCTGTCCCAAAAATTAATGATAATAATCAACTTTATATTCAATTTTTATTATCTTCCGATTAATGCAAATGAGTTTAAATTGATTTCTTGGTAGCACTGCATATGTAGGCCGACTACTGGTGCACTTAATTATTTTAAGGCGTCTGGTCTTAAGAAATAAAAAAAATTTTAATCATTGAAATAATTTGAGATATTTGGCGAAATAACGCAAACAATTGAAATCCTGGACAGCCCTGCCGTGGGCTCAATAAGACTCAATTGCTTTACATATTAGCTTAATTGGAGTTCCACTTAATTAAGAAGAAGAAAAATAATAATAATAATAATTTATTTTTAATGACTATACCTTCAAATTTAATCGATAAGAATTTGTTTACTTTCAGATTAAAACACTATTTAATGTTAATATTTGACAATATTTTTGTTTTAATATCAAGTTATTCGTCAAAATTTATTTTTACCCGCAAACAATTTATAAACATGGTAATTCAGTAATATACAAATATGTATAGAAATATATGACTTACCCGTTGGTTGCAAATTGTGCCCAGTTTTTCATAACTCGTTTACTGAATTTGATTTCTTCGTTATCGTAGAGATTTTTATGTTTGAGTGGATATCCAAGGGCGAACACTATTTCATCATGGTATGAACTGAACTCGAACAATTGATAGATATAAACAGATCTATTTGATTCCACTATTGAGTCGGCAAACTTAAGCATAGGACAGACCACTTTACTTATATGTTCGTCCACTTCTCTCTTCTTTCTGCGCTTTTTCTCCTCTTCAGTAGAGTCTTCCTCCCCCTCGCCTTCACTCTCCTCAGTGCCCTCATCGGCACTTTCCTCCGGATCGGCTTCTTTTTCTTCCTTTTCTGTTCCAGACGTTTCTTCCTCTTTTTCAACTGATTCTGGAGTATCACCACTCTCTTCAGTAGTGGTGGATGTGGTCGACGATGTAGTAGTTGTTGGCTTTTCAGTTGAGGCCACCGATAGAGTCGTTGATTGAGGTGTTGTTGTGGTCGATGTAGTTGTGGTCGATGTTGTTGTTGTTGTTGTTGAAGTTGTTATGGATAGTATTGGTTTAGATGTGGATCTTTCAACAGGCTCTTCTTCCTCTTCCTCCTCCTCTTCTGAAATTTCTATCTCTTCAGACGGTTTGTCTTCTTTGGTTTCCGATTCTGTTCCAGTTGTCCGCCCTTCCGGTTGTTTAGGTTGTGTATCTTTAACCTCTTCCTCAGCACTTTCCTCTGCATTTCTAATTGAGGTCAAAAACAATGAGTCGTCCTCTGAGTTGACGCCAAACATGAAATCAATTTGGAACTCAAAGGTGTCTCTGACTTCTGTGGGCAACATGGGTGCAAAATCACTTGGTATTCGTGGGGAGAATGCAATTGGGTTGTCTTCAAGTATCTCTTGCTGTACTTCTAGAAGTCTGTCCACATTTACTAATTTTATGCATTCTTTGATTTTTGGCGAATCAAAACACTCGACCTCTTCGGCCAATTTCTTAGAGAATTTGGTTGACTGCGAATAAACTTCTTTATTGAAAAACAAACCGAAGCCCTGAAGAATAGTTCGCTGGAAAAAGAATTTACTGTCGGATGTCATCATATGGAGACCCACAGATACCGCTCCTATTTATTTAGAATAACAGATCATAATCTCAATAATAAAGAATAAATTCTAACCAGCTCCATGTCCAATGACAGTGATTTGGTCCTGGTCACCACCGAATTTATTTATATTTGTGTGAATCCATTTGAGAGCCTCTCTCTGGTCATATAAACCCATATTTCCCTTGGGCTCCTGTGAATCGAAGCTCAAGAACCCAAAAATGCCTAAACGATACTGAATAGTGATGACAACCACATCCTGTTGTGCTGCCAGTGCCAATCCATCTAATTCTTCAGTGGCTACACCGCCATAAGCAAAAGCGCCGCCGTGTATATACACCATGACCGGCAGAAACTGGTCTTCTTGAGCGGGTGACCATACATTCAGATAAAGACAGTCTTCACTGGAGGTTGAGTTCAAAAATCGAAAGGCGGATAAGACGAGCGGTGAATCCGTCTGAAGAAAATGCAATCAATTTTAAAATATTGAAAAGAATTCTTTCATTTCGATAATTACTATATATATATAATTGTTATTATGGTCTATAAGTCTAATAGAATTACACAATATTTTCATAAAACCTATTCAAAGAGGAATTCATACTTTCAATAATCAATCAAAAAACTTATTATTAACATTTCAAATCAGTTTGAATTGACCTTCGATTTCAATTTGCTAATGAAACTACACTTTAAGGAAACTTTTGGCTATTTTATTTGATTTCTGATTATTGTGTGTTTGAGAACATGCAAGAACCCAATGATTCAATTATTATATTAGGTTTTCCTGCAATTTAATTGAGTAATTTGTTCAGAAATGATATATAGCTGGATCATAATTGACAAATAAAATTATAGGACGTATTGAAGATAACAGAAACCGAGTAATGACTTCAACACTAATTAGACGGAAAACTTAGTTTTGTTTTTTTTTGAGATATTTTTCGGAAAATTCTAATAACTCGAATCAATTTCAAAATTACTAATCATTAAAGTCATTATTGCAATCTATTAGGTTACTACATGCTCGATATTTGACCACTATTATCTAGCAAATTGCTTTGATTCAAAAAGTTGACTCTTTGATCATTAAATAGAAATAGTTGAGTTTGATAATGATCACGCTAGAGTTTGACATTAGGTGTATTTTAATATTCAAAGGGATGACTTTCCCATAAAGCTGTGCCCAAATATCAGACATAATGACATTATGATTGCTCATTTTTGTAACTTTCCATTTTAAGATAGAATTAAATGAATAAGCGCGGGCATTTCCAACCGCTCCCTTGACAATCCCTATTCTTAAGGAATTCATTGACAACCAAAAGGAAAAAAGTGAAACCAATGGCTTTTGAATCAATCATATCATCTGTTTTTGAGCTTTTCCTGCTTTGAAACACTTAAATATGATTTCATTGATAGGGCTGTCAATCAGTGAACCCCAATATTACAATTTTAAATCCGAGGCATTTCTTCTTCAGAAGCTCGGAGTCTAACAACCGGTGCGAATAACCTGTATATCAGACCAAAAAAGCTGAACAAAACATTGAAATATAAAAACAAATTATAGGTTTCATCGAAATATTATGCTTTGAATTTTTGGATCCATTTTTTCCTTCAAACAATTTTCTCAATGAAGAAAAAAATGTAATGAAAATACATTTTTGGTTTCGAGAGAGAAGTTAAGTGAGTTTTGACTTCACTGCAAACTCTTCGCTGAGAATATATTGTCTGCGAAAATACAATACAATTGCAGATAAGAAAGAGATTGAAAACAAGTTTTCGTATGTTCTTTAAAAAAGCAATGACTTAATACTCATAGTTCTTAAACAACAATATATTAAAGAAATATGTATTTGAAATTCATTAGAATCACAATAAAAACAATTATTTTTAATCAATTATTTCATTATAGTATCTGTAATGCACTTGAAGTTTGTTTTGAGTTTAATACAGGAAAGGCTTTTGAAATTCCTTTTTTATCAGAAAAGATTGAGCAAGAGCTACAAAAATTACTTTGTATTTTTCAAGGTTTGAGAACTGATAGCCACAAGATATTTTGTTTGTGGTAATGATCACTAAGAATTATTGCAAATATAACTCTGTAAATATACATATTTTCAATTGATATAACCTTAACATTTTTCTTAATAAAAAGATGACTCGAATTGAAAAATATGTTCCAACAAATATTACCTAAATTTTGTTATTTTGCTTATTTATTAGCAAATAATTCAGATATCGATTGAATTCATTGATGTTATTCTTATTGAATGCAATACAAGCAAACAAACACACTTACAAACAAACAAACAAACTTATTCTGTGCTTTTGAATAGTTTTCTAACCTATTTCTTGAGGCCCTTCGGAAACGGCAAACAAAAAGCACTGATATTCACGACTATTCGCTTAATACAAATATTTCAAATAAAATGGTATTTGAGGTGAAATTTGCTCCAATTAGTGATCAGTAGAAAGAATAGTCGAAAACATATTAAAATTGTGGACAAAATTCAAAACATTTATTGAGGTTTAAAAACCAAAACCAAAATAGATCTTACATTTGATAAATATATTTAACGTCTCACTAAATATTAGTCTTTAAGTGATATTTGTTTACTATATTTAGACTAAAAGTTTAAAAGCATTTTTCACTAAATTTCCATTTTATCGAAATGTTTCATATTTTTGAAACAAATTTTTCTACGATAACTCGAAAATTCCTGTAATTACTTAGAAATCAGTTTTGTAAATCTCATTGAAATAATGACGAAATTCGTATTAAAAGCTGAATTTTAAATGTCATGAATAATTATTATGATTTGCTCATTGAATTTAGAATTTATCAAAATGACGTAGATACAAATTACAAGTACTACAGACTGATTGATTAAATGGGAGTACGATTGAGAAACTCTCCCAAAATATCATTTAATTTAATGAATAATCAATTTTTCACGACTTATATTAATTACGAAACTTATAATCAAAGTCTATATTAAAAGAAATGCTCGAAAAATTAGGCTCAGGTTAATAAGACCTCAAAATAAGAGACTCGTGCGCTTACAAACACCAATAATTGCCCCAATCTTTCAGCGCTTAAGAATTTAACAAAGCTTTTAATACTTAACATTTAATTCAATTAAAAACAAAATAATTTTCTTTTCGATTGAGATTATAATCAGATAAAAGTATTGCACATAAATCTGAAAACTAATCAAAACCAAAATCAGATTATTCTGTGCTTTAGTTTTTTTGCGAAAACGGATTTTATAGGCTTTTCATGACCAGAATTTAATAATATGCCTTGGTTGGTTTTTGCAATGCCCTGAAATTTTGAACGGGAAGCCACTAATCATCTCCTATTCCAAGAGAACTCTCTGAATAATCATAAGAATATTTCGACGAAAGTAATGATTACAGCGATTTTAGATTAGAAAAAGAAGAGTAAAGAGAGGACAGCCTTAACATAACATTACTTCATTAAGAGAGTAATGATTCTTATCTTCTTGGACTCAGACGCATGGAATTCCCATCTTTCGATATTTTATGAAAGTGATGTGTACTTGTTACATAAAATTTACCTTTTTGCCTTAAAAAGCATTTTTTTATTAGTTTCATGGAAGTTTGATTATGTTATGCTAAGCGAACACCTACTGATATAAGTCTAAATAATATCTCTTCGATATACACTTTCCTCGTATGAATTGGTGACTCAAAATTGTGATCTGGTTTAAATCAATTCATTTAATAACTTTCTTTCAATTCTTTGAAAAGTAATTAATTTTTTATCAGAAAATATTTTTTGCACTCTTTTTGCCAAATGTTAGCAATTTGTAGGTCTTTCGAAGGATTAGATAAATGGATTACCTGCAGACATGAGGCCGGGTGTTGTAGAGTATCACGCACTCCGTCCCAATTGTCGATCGATGCTGTCCTCTCAAACCTGAGATCATCGATCGGCGGCTTTGCATAAGGGATACCAAAGAACTGGTTGACTGTAATATTATTAAACCTTATCTTTCGGCCTCTTATCTGACCAGAGTTAGTATCGAGTGTCACATATTGGATGGGATCTGCTTTCTCCTCCTTTTTGGACTCACTTAATGATGATTTTGTTGATTCACTACTAATTGGGTCACAATTATCTGATTTACGGAAACTATTGAACGCAAGACTCACAATAATGAGGAGCACAACCAAAATACCTGCGATATAATAATATTTACGCTTCGCCTGGTTTTTCGTATTAAATGTAGTCATTGTTTGTTCTCAACCGTAAATCACCGAACAAGTAATCGACTGAAACTTTTTTTTGAGGAAAACAAAAGTTAACAAACAATTTGTTCGGAAAAAACAGTTTATTTAATTCTCATTTGAGGTCTCACTGATTGAAGAAAATTAGACTTTTTTCGGTGAAAACTATCAAAAAGTTTTGGCAAAACTTGGATTCAATTTCTATTATGTAAGAAGTTTTACAACTATTCGCCAGTGGTTTGGCTGCAGCTCTGGATCTGAAAGCACTTTCTCAGTGACAAAACGTGAGCCGAAGCCGAGAGTGCAAACGAAAGTGATTAAAGCATTGCCCTGAGCACTCAGCGCTAGTATCTTATTCACCATTCGCTACAATTAGGAACTCCTATTCCGTTGCAATTCAAGGGCAGATTTTTTTTGTGTTGGACCACTCGAACACCCGATACTATCGGTTAATAAAATACCGAAACAATTTTATTATTTGAATTTTTACTTAAATGTCTTCTCTCATAATATGAAGACATTTACACCAAAACGTGAATTACATAATAACTGATATCTTCTCACAATTTAGATGTTCTGATGATTTCATACAACTTTTTGCGGACAAAACGCCTTTAAATCGAGTTTTATGTCAATTATAAGAGTTATTCAACTTTTTTGATGAACTTTGAAAATCTCCAGAAAAGGAAAGTCAACTCAACTAATGTTCACTTTAATTATGGAGATGTTAATCTTGGTTTTGCCCAGAACCATTTGATTTTAATATAATAATATTAAGACTCATTAAATACATTATGTAAAACATGACTCAATTTAAGTTCAGTATTAAAATCAAAAGAAAGTTATTCAAAGTATTCTGTGTTTACAACTCTTTAAGAGATCTTTAATTTGATGGCCTCTGGGCTCTCTTGATCAACAATTTCATAGCTAGCTAAAAAACAGCTTTAAAAAATTACATTTGATAGTTCTGGTTTGAAATATTTGTACATTTACTTAAACATCTCTTTTACAGTCAGTTTTGTTGAGTACAGTCAAACCTCCTTATAATCCCCCTCTTTATAATATTTCCCTGGTTATGGTCACTCAATTGTTCAATTCAATCTCATTGAAAGTAATGTTAAAGTAACCTTATTATCAGGGATGCCCAAGGGGGGTATGGGTCTTACCTTCCCCAAAAGTCGAAAATTTTGGCTTTACCCCCCTCCCCCTAGAATTTGGAAAAATTTAACATTACAGGTATACCCCCCCCCTCGCCGCCGAGTGAAGCGAGGCGGCTTGTATTTTACCTATGCATTTTTTTCGCCGAGTGGAGCGAGGCAGCAAAATTTTTTCCTTTGAGTTTTTTTTCTCAAATTAGCCTAAAACAGGCTAATTTGCATGAAAAAGTGGTTTCAGCAACTTTTGGAAAAACTACCCCCTAGACCCCTCCCCCTAGAAAATTTTTGGAAAACTACCTCCCTAGACCCCCCTAGAGCCGAAAAGCTTGGGCATCCCTGCTTATTATATAATCTCCGAGCTTCTCTGAATCAAGTCGAGGATTATATCCAGGTTCGACGGTATTTAAAATATAAAAGAATAGTTTCTTTTATGCAATATTTTGAAATACAATCAAAAATAGCAAATCAATAGTCATTTAAACAAAGAGACCATTAAATTGGCGCTAATTTTTTTACACTACAATTAAAAATATTTATTCTTATCACTCATTTGCTGATTGGCTTTGTTTTAAGTAATGAATTATACCTTTCCTTTGCTTTCCTTTTAAAGTCAGGAAATATTTTCAATTGTGTTATAATTTTTCGGTTATTAATTGATGCCTAAATTAAGAACACAAGCAAGGTGCATTCAAGGAGAACATATCACTGCAGCAATACTTTGCATGAGAGATAGCAATGAATAATAATAATAATAATTTTTATTACTGGTATTAATGCGTTCACATAAATTTCTTGGTTATTTATTATAACGATACGTTTGCCTAAAAATATAATACGAGCATTAATTCATTTAATAGTATCACAAACTAAATTCTAGTTCATGTCTATGATTGCACGATGGTAACTTAGATAACATCATTGCCAAGCTTGATCACCTAGAATCAAGTTCCGAAAATTTATTAAACAAATTGAATAAATTGAAATCGAGTTCATTTCAATGTTTGAGTGCAAACAAAAATTTTAAAAACTTAAAACATTTTCCAATTTTCAATTCAATTCATTCAATAATACAAATAATAAAAATTTAGAATTAGTTGAAAGGGAGGACTGAATATTGAATTCAATATTAAACTTCAAATTAATTAAAATATATTATAATTTGTCAAATATTTATCCCAATCCCAACACCTTTTCCATTAGAAACCAGGAAATGAAAGGAATAGAAATAATATTTGATTTTGTTTTAAATTCAATCATTAGTTTGAATAATGAGAATATCGAAGACCAATAAGTAATTTATTCATAAGTTTTTGCAACAAAACAAAGATTTGAACCAAAGTTTAGATAAAATTAGTGCAAAACTAATGATGAATAAGAACTCAATGAATTTTAATCGGAATGACAATAAAATTAACATATAATACATTTAATACATTACATAATATTACTATAGATTTGACTTTTTATCCTAAATTCCTTTCGAAATCAATTGTATTCAATAACTTAAAATACAAAAATAAATTTATTCATCGAACAGAGTGTAAAAGCTCTTGGATACCGGTCCTTGCTTTTAGGGGCGAATTTGTATTCAAACTGAGCGATGAATTGCATCAAAATTTTAATAATTTATAAATTATTTGGAATTAAAGTCTGAAATTTTAATAAATAAATCATTTTTACGATTTCTCGCTTCTCTGCGAATTAAGGTGACTCATCGATGGTCCTTGGATAATTCTAGGCTTATTTTTGTAAGGTCTTTCCTTATTTCAACTAATATCGAGAATATAAAGTTCAATTTCAATCAATATATTATCTTTTATTGCTCTATCCTTTACTCTGGAAACTTCTATCAAAAATTAATTTATCAAATGTGTAGGAAAACAAAATTATGGCCAGGTTATTTAATTAGAACCTTAATTGCTAGATATTTATGCAAATTTATGCAAAAAATTATGAAATGATTCCAAAGGATTAGAGTTAATGTTCGGAATGACATAACTTTTTGTTACATTTGTCCGTAAATGTGTTTCGTCTTAATCTCTTTTATTGTCATTTAAATTAAATTAATTATCTTTTTAGTTATATTCACATAAAATCAGATCAATTCCTCATTTCTTAATACGAGGAAATATTTACTCAAGAATTCGTTTAATACAAAAGTTAATCAAATCTCGGATTTGAATTTTTTTGTATTGAAATGCAATTAAAGAGATTATGTGATTAATCGGACGTTATTTCGATTTTTTCAAATAAATTGTTAATAAAAACAAAATAAAGACATCATTTAAGACGGAACTGATTGTCAATAAGTTAACCATAGATTAGATGAATGCAAATTTCACAGTTTATTACCTTGTTTGAATTTTAAAACATGAACATTGATTACTGAACTCAGAGTTCATTTGTTTTGCAATTCTTTCAAATGCGAGGAAAGGCACCGAAAAATAAAAGATTTATCAATTCCTGAATTATACCAAACATCCGACTCATTTCTCAATCAATTAAAAAATTTGATGGATTAGATAATTATTGCGTTTCTTATCTAGAATAGTTTGGTTTTATTGCTTGTTATTGAAAAATGGATCAAAACTTTGTCCACAAATTCCTATTTATCGTAAATATTTGAGATTTTTTTCTTTTGATTATTTTGAAGATTGATTGAAACAAATGAAACATTTATTTAAACACCACTTTGGCTGAGGAATGGCTTATTTTATTGGGTTATCAGTTCAGCCCACAAACCAATAATCAATATTCTGTGCAAAAAGTCTTTTGAATTCGAAATAATGGAAGTTTTGTCGACTGTTTTTACGCTTTCAGAGCTATTTTTGTTTCTTTTTCCACGAATTACTCAACGTCAATGAATTTATTAGCTAGCTAATGTCACTCAAACTGTGATAAACTATTCTGAAAAAGCTGATTGTTCAGATTATTTGATTTCAATATTCAAATCATACCATAAAAGTACCCAATCGTTAATTAACTTAGAGTTCAATGTTTAGTAATAAAATTAGATTTAATAAACTTTTTCAGTTTGTTATCAGTAATGAAAGGGTTGGGCTCTTATCGCACATATTCTCAGAATAAACTGTCAGATATTAGCCAAAAAGTTAACAAAAACATGTTTTAAGCATTAAATAAGTAATCGGCCATTCATTTGGAATTTCAAAATGTTTGCCAAATGACACCCTGTAATGGTCAGGGTCGTCTGACACCACACTTGTAATAACAGGCATTGTTCACAAAATTTTCGCGATTTAATTACACATCTCTGCAAATATTGAATTAATGTCGGCGTCACTCAACATATAAATCATTACTCTTTTGCTGTTTTTATATTAATAGCAAAGGGAAAAATACCCCTTTGTATCCTATTATACACAAGGTGTAATCAACAATTACTCTTAAGTCCTGGATTGTTCATAAATCAGAAGAGCAAGCATCATTATGCAAATTTGACTCATTAGTCATTTGCCCTCAAATTTAAAGATTCTTTGAGAACATATAGTTTCAAAAACAAGAGTTTTACCGATAATTGAAGTCAAGAAACTCATAAAATGTTCTTAAAATGCGAACCATTCGTACTGTAAATTACTAATGAAATCAAATTCAGATTCAGATTCATTAGATTTGAAGAATAAAAACAATTCGCCTCAAAGTTCACATTTTGAGGTTAAGTCAAGTTTTAATTGAATGTAAAGCACATGACTTCACGACATCGACATTAAAATAAACATTTTTATGAAGTCTCGCAACTATTCACAACTGGATTTCGATTTACGGCTATTTTAATCCCTTCCTGGAATGGACTTCTATATCAACTATTTTTAGTACCAAGGTTAACATGACAGTTAAAATTAATAAGTTATATTTATGCGGTTCTGTGTAATTATAAAATTTTTAGTTGATAATACCTAGCCACCTCACTTTGAAATTGATCGAAACCTAGAGATTGGCTTGATAAAATATGTAAAGCTTGTGTGAACCAAATTTGACCATGATCCTTTTAAGAACAAACTTTTTTTAATCAAATAAGCGATCAAAGAATTATAGTGTGAGCAAGGAGAACTGGAAAGCTGTTGGCCTACGTGAGTGTCAAATTTGATTGTCGTTTGGATTGATTTTTCTAATTAATTATTCGTATT
Source organism: Fuscozetes fuscipes (assembly GCA_034702105.1). Lineage (NCBI taxonomy): Eukaryota > Metazoa > Arthropoda > Arachnida > Sarcoptiformes > Ceratozetidae > Fuscozetes > Fuscozetes fuscipes. The sequence continues at coordinate 25,071 of JAQGCS010000242.1, forward strand.
TTCAATGAAAATATCGAATAAATGTCTTAACATCTAAACAGCGAAACCATTACTCAACTCAACTCTGAAGCACTCTTAAGATCTCTCTAATTATTGCAATAATTTTGACGCAATTATCAAATTATAATTTTTTCAAAGCTCTTCATCAGATTTGAGTTTATCATAAAGTGTTAAAAACTTGTATTCAAAACAAAACAATATCAGAAATAATGAATGGGTCCAGACTTCAATGTTATCTGATCTGAGAACCACTTAATCGCGAGATTTGTCGCACAATTTATTGAGAGATAAAAATGTTTCGAAACAAAAAAAAATTTGAAAAATCATTTTAATAACTGATAATATAAATATTATTCGCATCAAAATATTAATTATCATCGGATCCTATTATTAAGACAAAAAACGAATGTAATTAACCTTAATTTCAATGTTATTCTGCCATCAAATAAATGACTATTCAATTAAAATACGAGAAGAATCGATATTTTAATAGTGAATAACAAAATTAAATATTCTTAATTACAGTTGAAAAAGCATTGAATTTAAGATAATTTGCAAGTTTAGTTAGAACTAGGTTCTTTATTTTAAGGGAAAAACATTGCTTTAAATTCAAAAAAGCGTTTTGTTATACAATTAATACACTATTAAATAGATTTAAACCACTTTTTTGTTATCTTTTTGTTATCTACAATCAAAATATCATATCGAATGGCACTCAGTTTGAGGGAAATTCTTGACTTAAATAATCAAAATGAAAATTCATTAATAAATAGAAAAAAATGAGAATTAATTTCCTCCAAATGATAGGCCTTTAGTTAATAATTTCTATATATTTATCGATGAATTGTTTGACACGATTTACAAATGCTTTCATAGACTCGTCTCTAACGATATTATCATTAATGGTATTGAAGTGAATAATGTTTGCGAAGTAGGGCTGAATTATATCACAACACTTGCGGTAATGGTATATAAGAATTTCATTGGACTTTGAGTATGAAATTGGATGATATTGTTTACTATAAAAAGGGGAGAGAAGCCAGACGTTATGAATACCCATTTGAGAGATGAGCGGTGCTCTCATAACTATCACTTTGGACCGGATCTCATGCGGCCATATAGTCTTTTGGCGGTTATAGTTGGTTATCAGCAAAGGATTAGACCTTTTGGCCAATTGCTCGTTGAACTCATTGCAGAAAAGGACTGTCGGTACGACTAATGCTGTTGTTTGACTCATTTCTTTAGACAACAAAAACTCTTTTATGGTTTTGTTATTTAATGTCATTAAGTATTCGTCAAAATCGACGTGAATTTGAATGTAGTTCGGGAACCGATAGAGGCAGTCATGAATGGCAGTTAATTGTCCGTTCGCGTGAATTATTGGTCGCGATTCCTCATTGTTCGGTAGAATGAATTGAATCACTTCCACAGAATCCATAGAAGACAACAATTCAAACAATTGTTTTGTGCGGTCAGACATATGTGGAGTTCTAATTGAATTATAAAATACTAATTTATTGATTGAATTCAATCGATAATAAGCTATAAATTCTAATAAATTAATGGCAGATATGTTCCCATAAAGAGGCCGAACGCAAACAACCAGTTCTTTAGATGAGGTATCTGAGGAAGATGGCAGATGTGAAGGGCGATCACTATCAGAGTCGGCATTTGATTTTCTATTCCCTAATTCATAATTATTATGATTATTGTGATTAGATTTGTATTTGTTGTCAGTGACTATAAAAACAAACTCCGATTCAATAGTTTTGTTGTTCGCAAAGGTTTTGTTGCTTTTGTCCAATAGTTTTGGTCTTTGAATCAGTTTTACTCTATTTATAGACAGACTTTGCTCGAAAAGAAGGGGTCGTTTACACTGGACTTTGATCGCTGAGTAGTAATAGTCGTGACTTTCGGGCAAATACTCGATTACTGCCCGCGTTTTGATTAGAATTCTTCGGCCGAAACCACAGAAGTACTCATAATCTTCTACTTTATAACTGTTGTTGTAATTGAAGAAATTCAAGTCTTCGTTGACTTTTTTGTAATTCTTCGCGAATCCAATCAATACAATGATGTTATTTGTTGTCTCAAATGCTGAGTAAATGAAGACATTATCGGATATGTTGACGAAATTGGTCTCAACACCATTTATATCAATTACTTCGGTTAATGTTCGGCTGATTCCATGATTATCTCTTTTAATGAGATGTCGATTCAGAGTATAACTGAAGTCATCTATCAATTGGTTATTAAAATGTTGGCAGACATTGAAAATCGAGGTATTTCTGTAGTCGATGTCTAAAACTGTGTACAGATTTAAGACTAAGATTGAGATCAAAACAACCAAAAGTAAAAATGAAAATAAAATCTTTTTGTAAACCGAAAGCATAGCATTAATTGCATTAATTGCTTAATAAAACACATTTGAATGTAATTCAATTGAGTCGACAATTATTTAATTAAATTTGAACTTTAGATCATTATATTCTCGATTCACACAATTGTGACAATTATTCATCAAAACAATTGAATACAAACACAACTGATATTTGAGCGAATCATCTCTCTATAGAACCGGTATAGAGAGAGGGAATGAGCGCCACCTCTCAGCACAGTTTGCTTTTAGCCTATCATTAGATCTATGGAAAGCCTATCGATGAAAGTTCATAGGAGTTCAAGCACTCCGTCCTATCGGTTGGCGCTCTCGGAATGCGTGGACGACGACCGCTCTTATCGACCACTTATATGACATGCGGCACAACCCAAACGCCAAGAGCCGACAGTAGCCCCAGTACTTAGGTTTGGCCTCCTGTGCCAATGTAGGAATGACTTGCAATTAGTTCTATGACTTGTGAGCACTTGTGGGTTAGTTCGGGTCAATGAGATGATGGCCTCACAGAACGTGTTTTGAACTCAAAACACATACCACTTGATTACCAAAGTCTACTCAGGAGTGGATCCAATCGATTGGGACTCACATTCAAACCGGTCAGACATGTGAAGCAAACCAACTGTTAGCTCATTCTGATCGCACTCTCCTCCGTTACTAAAGATAACTGATCTTACATTACATTCCACTAATTCTGTGCAAAACTGTCAGAAGATTTACAGTTATATTACTTTCTTTTTGAGTCAAAAGTCTCATAACTTTTAGCAATAAAACAGTCCTAAGACTCGACGCTAACAAAAAGTTCACTAAAGTAGAGGACTGTCTTCCGGGAGAAAAAATGTCCAAATTATTGCTCACTTTTGTTTGTTTTATAAACTTTTTATTTGTATTGCAATTGATTTCTGCATTTGTTGTGTCCAATGATTCGGACAAAAATACGGACGAAATCCCTTTGACTACTGATTCTGATACCACTTCTAATGAACAGACTTCCAATGAGTTGAGTGATGGACGAGAGAAGAGGAAAAGACGGTCAGCACTCTTGTCGTCCGGTTCCACACAATTGGAGGGCTCTATCGATCCCATGAAAGTCTACAGAGATTTGTATAAAAGGTATGACACCAGCGATGATGAAGAGAATAGACAACAGAGGGGTGAGTGCAGGAAAAGACGTCTTCGTATGTGCTCTACGCACACGCCTTTCAATTCGACGGTATATCCTAACATTATTGGCGATAAAAGTGAAGAAGAAGTGAATCAATCGATTCCATTCTTCAATTTGATCGCAAAGTCGGG
>JAQGCS010000243.1:0-28758 GCA_034702105.1 Fuscozetes fuscipes
GATTGTGATTTGTCTTTCGCGTGAACCATATGATTGACAATTGTCTTATTCTTACCAAAGATTGTCTTTGACTGTATGAAGTCATTTGAATGCAATATTAAAATAATTGCATCGAAAACATAATTTTGATATTCTTTTAATGACTTCATATTAAATGTGTTTTTGAATAATATTTGAGTAGTATTTTGATATCTAAATCAAATTAAATGTCGATTTTATTTTTAATTAAATGAATATTTATTGAAAATGTTATAGTGTTTAAAAAAAGGCGAATAAAATGGGTTTCTTATCCATTAATCGATCAAATGTTACGAAACATAAATTAGAAGAAGATTTAGGAAATTGTTTTATAATATGATTAATAGCTCTTAAAATGAAGAATTAGTTTAATTGTTGTGTCAAAAGACAATTTTCTAAACTTATATTAAATAAAATATTTATTAAAGTTGGCAAAATACAAACTTTTCAAAAATTGTTCATTGAACAATGGGTTTTATTAATGTATTATTTATAACAACAAGCTGATAGCCCGTAAAACCTTTTTCACTCAATTTGCGTAATTAATGTAAACCTAATAATTTCACAGTTTATTGAAAATGTTTACATAACAACCAAACATAACAACACACACCAACATCCATCGATGTGTTTACACTGTTATGCGTCGAATAACGAACCGTTGAATATGCTACGAGTGATTATCTTTAATCCTTTTGTACTATCAAAGGTAGAAACAAATGTGTAGATATAGAGTATAGGGTCTGTCACAAGTTTTTATAATCCACCAAATAAATTAAGTTTAATTAAGCTTAAATAAGATTTTTTGTAATTTTTTAAACACCCTATACTTTGAATAATTCTAAGTGTGTAACATAAACAGTGCTAAAAGATTAAAGGATAATCACTCGTAACATATTCAACCGTTCGTTATTCGACGCATAACACTGTACTATTCTCATATAAAAGAGATACTATAAAACTAACTAGCACCAAAATAATAGGGGAGACTGTAAATATGATAAAATATACACTATTTTCCAATATGGCAGCCAGAATTAAGGAAAAAGAGCTTATGTTTAATAAAATGGGTTATACATGTGACTCAGGTTTCAAAAATACCCTTGTAATACTTTACGTAATAGTCAAATGCCGTTCACAATATCTCAAATGTGTTTATGTTTTAGAGCTCAAAGTTGTGTAAACGCATAGTAAGCGATTTGGTTGCAGTCTTTGTAAGTCTTTACACATTTATAAGTCATCGCTGGCTAATACACTATGTATTATATGATTTTTGTTTTTGTGCAACCTTAGTACTTATTGTTTTAATCGAAATCATATTTAAATTGTTTGAAACTTTCAATATTACAAATCAAAGAAACTCCAAAACAAATGGATTCACAAAATAAAACTGATTTTGATTATAGTTTTTATAGAATAACAGTTTGACTATAATTTTGTTTTACTTCGCATTAAGAAAATAAATCAGTTCTTTAGTCACGAATTTGTGATGTCTTCTAATCGATTGTATAAAAGGCTTTAATCTCAATATTGTTCGCAATTAGTTATAAATTATATCTAATGTTAACGAACTTTTAAAGGGTTTCCTTTTTCTTTGTGTTGTTTGTGCTGTTCGTCAGTTATTCGGTTCTTCTTTTTGAATAAACTATCGATTAATTAACAGAACTGCAGATAAGTGCCAATAATCGACGTATTGATGCAAATATGGTTTCGATCCATCTTTTAATATATTCTCAATTCATGTGAAGACAACTCAACAAAAAATTGAGGATAATCACCACATTGACCCTACTCAATTACTTTTGCTAATTTTGTATTTTGATGCTAATTTTAACATTACCATTAATAGATTTTCAGCATATTGATCAGGTTAAAAATTGGATATGACTTCATTCAATTAAAACAATTAATCCATTATAAAATAACAGACGTGAGGAAGGTAGTCTGTTCTATATAGAGTATAGGGATGTCATACCGTATTACCTCACTTTTTAATACATGCCGGTATAAATTGAGATTGAGGATAGTGCCGGTATAATTCGAATTTAACGGCATGCCGGTTTAAATGAATATTTAATTATATTTTTCTATGTTACCTTTAAATTAAGTTTTATACTTATAATACAATTGTTGTCTAATAAACTCGGTTAAAAAATTTAATTAAATGCTGATATACGTTATAAATTCTTGTCAAATCTGTATATTATCATTAAATTGAAACCAAGATTCTATAAATTTGTTTATCCTAGCTTTTTTAAAATTTCCTAAACCTCACTTTATGCCGGCATGCCGGTAGAGACCATGGAAGCATTTTTTGGAAAATGGTTCATTTCACTTATAACGGCATGCAACAAAAAGTGAGGTAATACGGTATCATAGAATAGGAAGTGACTATTTCCTTAATAGAATGTTGTGTACTTGCCGAATCCCGATTAAATCGATCGCCGAAATAAATCTGATTATATGTATGTATGACACAAATTACAACTTAGGATCAAAAATTTACTTATCTTTTGCTAATTATTTGCTAATTATTTCTCAAATAATTTGTTAAACTTAAATTAAAAACACCGACACCTCTGCTACCATCTGATGTCCCGATTTTATATAATGTGGAAATAATAAAGCGTATATACAAAAAGAAGGTAGCTTATATACAAAAACTATTTCGCCATCTGTTGTACATTAAACAAAATAAAAACCTTAAGATTCTAACAGCTTTTAAAGGCTTTGAAACTCGTAAAGTATTTTTGACACTTCCGTTAAATACTTTTGGTTTTTTATATGAGTCCAGTATGATTTCAATGCATTACATCACTGTTTCCGCTTAACCGTCAAAAATACTTGACGTACGCATATATGGCACCACATATGGTGACGTACGCGTCAAATATCAGTGAATTTACTACAGAACTGATAAGAACATAGTTTCATGACTTTATGGAGAAGTGATCTGACAGACTATATATATGTAATACTAGAACAGATAATGCAATGACAGAACAAGTAGACTTGATTTGATACCGTGACTACATTGACTAACATATTTATGTACAAAAAGGCTTAAGAGAAATGAGACATCAAGGTAGTATCATAACACTACCACCTAACAATATGTTTTAGCAATCTGATTCAAAAGATTTTTGTTACATAATAAACTCCCACTACCCCTCTCTGATAATCATTTCTCAAACCAGGTCCATCTAGTAAGATGCTAGCTAAAACCATGAAATTTCATTATTTTTTCTTTCTTGTTCCTAGATATTTAACAGAAAGCTTTTGGATTTTTATTCATTAAGGTATGCGTCAACTATTCTAGTTTTATTACAAAATAACTTATATATGTACATGAAAAAATATTTTAAATAAATTTACCCAGTGCAAAGATATCTACTTTCAAGTAACCGTAATTCAAATTTTCTATGACTGTATATGGAGACCATCAAGGGTGCGCAAAGAGGTTGGCCTCTTGCCCTTAGAGTCGAAAATGTTGGCAACCCCCTCACTAGAATTTTTCAAAATGTTACATTACAGGAGATATAATACTAGAGGTGCGGAGAGGGGATGTATTTTTTTATTTGTCTTGAAATCAACCTAGGCCTCTCATGACCCATGACCTCTCAAATGACTTCGCAAATAACCTCTTATGTGGTTTTTAGTTGATATTTTTGGATCTCCTTAACATTGTCATTCAAATCCAAGAAATTTTGACCCTCTTAGATTTTAGAAAATTTACGGAAATCCTTGGTCACTTATTTCATGTTTAAAGTTGGGTAAAATTGTCATTTTGTTTATCCGATCATCCCTTCTTACCTCAGATGAAATACCCTCTCCTCTCCGCACCTCTGAGATAAGCCCTCCTCGGGGTTCAAATTCTTTACCTTGGTCCCCCTTTGTGTTTTTTGCTTAAAAGAGTCTCAAATATATTAATTAAAATTATTTCTCTTTATATTAAAAAATTGTTTTTAGCGATTATTGAAAAAATTACCCCTCCATCCCCTCCATCCCCTCCACCCCCACTATTTAATATTTAATTATTTCCCACACCTGATGTCAGACAAGTATTTCAAGATCTATCATAGAACACGTCTTTATAGACCAAAGTGTTATTTTAATCCTATCGCCTGACCCTTACCTTAATTCCTACACATATTTGATACTAAACCCAGAACCCAATTTGAAAACATGTGCAGGTTATATGAAACACAGTTTATGTATAAAAATTACTCAATAGTGATTTGGGATCTATGAGTCTCAATCATATTTATGCTGACATAAATGAAAATTTAATTTAGCAGAATTTAGTCCTACTAGATGTTTAAGCAGAAGGTAGAACAACATGGTTACATTCTTAATCACTATTTTTAAATTATTCATTGAAAACATTAAATGACTAAAATTTAATTTCGAATGAGTGCAACTGATTATTTTGCCATCATGCTAATTCAAATTATAATAAATTTTTCTATGAATTATGCTATTTGAGAAAATGTCACCTTATTAAAAAGTGAAAATGGCCACGAGAATGAATTTACTACAATTTAAATGAATATTGTTTTCATATTTTTGAATAATAGAGACATTTAATCCTTTATTCACATAATTAAGACATGACTTCGATATGAGCTCACATTAGATGTATGTCTAAATTGAGTGCTTTTCTCACAATTATTATATTTTATTTAAAAATTATAACTTTTCCCAAAATATTTCACTTTTGGCAAAAATAAATCAAATGTCAAACAAAATGGAGCTTTAATTTAAAAATATTACAGAAATCGTGATTTCGATAATTTTTTAGTCATTTATTTTATTAAATACAAAAATATTTCAAATCATAGTTTAATAGAAATATTGAATTAAAATATCAAATGTAATCGAAGTAAGTATTATCACAGCATCAGCTCATTTGCTACAAACTAATGATTTGATTATATAATTGGCATTTCGTTAGGAATTTTACAGAAAGAGTGAAAGGAATCCCAAAATTCACTCTCAGAATGAATACATAAATAGTGATTCTCTTAGATATCAGTCGCTTATCGAAAATCTTTTAAGATTTTCATTTTATAAATTAATTTTTAATAAATAATAAATAATAGTTATTAGAATTTCTTTCCAACAAACACCTAATACATTCATTTTTTACTATTTTCTAATGAAACTCATTCCTCAACCGATAAATAAATTGTCAAATGATATGAAATGATATAAGACTGAGTCGTTTAATAGTAATCTCAAATATAATTAATAAGTGAACAACTTTTAAGACCATAAAAGTGATGACCACTCAAATGAAAGCTAATATTTTGGGTCCTTTGAGTCGAGTCGCCATAATTAGTACTGCTGTTAACATAAATCCCTGACATATAAGAGTGACACCACTGAGTGTGGCCAAAGTGGTCGGTTCGAAGCAGTAGAAGCCGTGTTCGTCCATTGAAACTCTAAACGAGGGCGAATCGGCGGCAAATAGACTCTTGCTTTTCCTGAATGGCATCGCGTTTACAGTTTTGGCAGTCTTGGAAGGGATCTCCACTTTTGTGACTTCTCTGTTCTGTCTAATGGATACCCTTTTCGATAACATTGTGAGCGAAAGTATGTCTCCCTTTTCAGCCAACTCCAGGTCTTCAACCGGAGATCTCTTTCTTCTTCTTCTGCCATAAGAAGTGACGGTTTCAAACTCGTCATCACTTCTGCCGGTTATGATTTTGCACTGAACCTAAGGATTTCACAAAATTAACATTCAATTGACTTTATATTTGTGTTATTAAGATATCAATACTGACGGGTCGACACTTGTCGAGACAGGTCTCTACTTCTGCCTCGATTTCAAGGAGTTGACTGCCAGTGAAAGTGAAGGCTTCCAAATAACTTTCGAGTGATTTCTTATCTTTAGTTATAGTCCTGACTTCTCTCATCATTTTTGCCTCAACCGGACAACTGATAAATGCATTGAATTTTGATTAAAAAATTAATTGATTTCTTATTTATTAATAATTTATTGGAAAAAATATCGAAAATTAGTTTTTAATTAAAAGCCAAATGAATGAGAAACGCACCCGGAGTTATCTATAAGAGTGAGGTTGCTGGTGCCTCCCAGTCCGTCCTTTGCTATCAAATTCCTCACAAATATTCCATAAGTGGCTATTAATTGAAATTAAATTCAAATAATCTATTAAAGCCATTTGTATTGTAATCAAAGATAATGTTTTGTATGAATACCTTCGTCACTCATTCTGACTTGAACTCTGAGGGTGTCCCCTAGAGCCACTTCATTGATGTCATCGCCATTAATGTCCACTATATGAAGGGATAGGTCGGGAAGTTTGGCCGTTCCTCTTAAACGGTCTGTCATTATATCTCTGAAAAATGTGTAATAAAAATATGAAATATGGAAAAAATATAAGTAATTAAAGAGTGGTTGTGTAAAAAAATGCCCTGAGCTCACATATTGTCTTAAGTTTACATACGGATGGAAATTAAAAATATTTTATAATTATTAATGAGTTATAGTGCGAATAAAAAGGTGATTGACTTTATTTTTATGATCACAAGTGAGTGTTGAACCGAATGTACAGTCAGTCTTCAAAATTATAATTCAAATAATATTAGAAACCTGACGCTCACTATCTTTTATAACTATTATATTATTAAACTTATCTTTTAAGGAAAATATAAATTATTTCAAAGAAAATTTTTTATCACTTTTGAAGAGTTCATTAGTTGTTTTGAATAATTAAAAATCTGGAAATCATTTTCAGTTGGATAATATACACAACTGATGTCTCATTTTCTTAGTAATACATTTTGTATGAAAATGGTCACAAAAACGTTTACATTTAGTAAAACTATTGTCTAAAAAATCATTAAAAGTGAAGGCATTTCAAGTGAAAAATGCATTTCCCTTACTATTCAACGCAAACTTATGATTAGTTTCGCCTAAATGTCCAAAAACTAAACTCAAATGAGTGCCAATAATCTCATCACAAATTAGAAAAATAGTGAAAGTAGTTTTGCTCAGATATTAAACATTTTTAGAGCAATACTATTGACCCGAAATTGAGTTCGAGATTCGAATTACATTTACATAAAAATACAATTTGGCCAGAATTTGTGTAAATTGCACCAATCAACATCAACAACAACAGTAACACTAACTAACAATTTTTACTCTAAAATGAGATCTTTTACTTCGCTCTCAACTCTTCATTAGAAAGTGTTTCGACATAAGACGTTAGGAGTGCTATTATTGCACAACTCATCCATATAATTATATTTTTCATGTTTTTAATGATTTCGCTCTAATTGTGTATCAGATGAATGGCTTCTCCAGAATCAAGAAGAATAAGCATTTAGTATCAAAAAGCCAAGATCAAATTGATGAATATTCATCCTGATCTTCAAAACAAAAGATAATTTAATGCTGGTATTAATGATACAAATTAGAGGTAGGTTCGATCCAATCCGATCCGAATCCAGACACAAAGTCGGGTTTAAAATTCTACCAAATTATACATAAATCTTTTAATTAGCTCTAAATTCATTAATCATCAAGATTCTTATTAAATTTAACTTTTATTTATTAAATCCGACAAATTACCCAATTTAAAAATTGCAGAAAATGGTCTTCACACCATGGGTAAGTTTGAGTTTTTTCATGAATTTCTGAAGAATCCGATTAGATCCGAACTATTTTGCAAAAATCCGAATCCGATCGATCCGATCCGACATCACACCTCTAATTCAAACATAATATTCAAAAAGTGTGATTGAAATGAGCGGTGAAAGTATCTCGAATTCATTTTAATTTTGTTTGTTATTAATCTATGAATTAATTATTTATAAAAATTAGTATAAAAACAAAAGTGCACTCAATTAACATTTCGTTTCAGTTAAAGGATAAGAAAAAGACTTATCCATAAAAATAAAACTTATATCGAGAAGAGTAGCAAAAGTGATCAAGTGCTTATAGTGCTTATAGTGCTTATAGTGCTTATCAAACTCTTATTACAAGAATATTAATGAATATTTCAGCTAAAACCACAAAAAGTCAGTAAACTTTCGATTTTCATGAAAAGCTATTACGGTTTAGTAAACTATAAGAAAGCAAAAAATAATAATAAGAAATGAGAATATAAGGGATAAACAAAAGAGAATGCTTTCCCTTAAGTTAAATAAACAAAAATTGGCAAATATTTTAAGCAAAATCACGACAATTAATGAAAACATTTTCTAAGCCTTTGGATCGACAGAAGAAAACTGAATAATGACTTTCATGACAATAAACTATATATCATTTTCCATATAATTATAATTTATTTTATTTTAATTTTGTTTGTTTGGTATCTTTCAAAATAATTTATTGAGTTTTGAGACAATCAAAAGTAAAAGGGTTTCTCTGATAAGTCAATGGCAACACAATTGCAAAATAATTGAGAGCACCGGCAGCTCTGCTCACAGTCAGAGATGAAACAAAAATTAATCAAAGAGTTAACGGTTAATGAAAGGGTGGAGACTCTCATGGATTCAGTTATGTTGTGCTCAAACCTTATTATCGAAAAATATTTAAAATCTTTATAAGGGTCTAACACTCAGAATGGATTGCATTTAAATTAAGGCCAGAATGAGAGATACACGTGAGCTCTACCTCACATACAGAGCTCACACACATCTATTATTATTATTATTATTATTATTTACCTATCGAAAAAAAACTTAAGAAACTGAGCTGTACATTAGGTTATTAACCTAATGTAAGTGGCCCTCCGGTCCCCTATTAGATAGTTGTATACATAAATCTAAGTTTGATTATCAAAGATATAGAATTATTTATATATTTTATTCATTTAAATCCTATGCATTGAAAACGCTTTCACTAAACTTCGGGCTATTTTTGAGGTAAAATAATAATAAGTTGTTTGAACTCTATTTTATAGATTTAAGATTTGCTGCAATAAAAACTTGTATTCTTTTTGGGAGAAGAGTCACACCTTATTCTCTAAACTCATTAAACAAATGTTAGGAATATTTCAATTGTTATTTAAATTATTTCTTGTTTTATAGCTCTTGAATTACGTCTTCACTTAATTATCAGACTTTTATAGTCAAAAGATATAAAAATTCTTTTGTAAATAAGAAAAAACATTATTTTTTTTCTCTGGAAAAAAAGAAATCAAATGACTTTTTGAAAGACACAAAATTCTTGTTAAAACTATGGCTTACTGGGGGGCCCAATGAATTCGTTTCAAATTAAATGTGAATCTGCATAGAAATTACAATTTTCTTTACGTTTCACTTTTATACACATTTGCCACCAGAAATATTTTTCACGAATTCCTAACTTTCTTTTAAGATTTGCAATTAATTTGAGCGAAATTTAATTAATCATTTGATTGTCGATTTCATCCATCAGATAATAAATTTTTGTTTTTTTTGAATTAATAATTTTTATACAATTATTAATGATATGAAGAGAGTTTTGTTTGGTTTTTGAATAAATTTAATGAACTCCTTTAAGAACAAAAAAGAAGTCAAAATTCTCTCAAAGAGGCGATGAATATATTGATGTTCTGTTAGTATAATATAAACAGTGAATTATTGCTTAACAGTCAGACAAATAAATTGTCTTCAATTGACACAACCATTACTGCTGTAAAGACATCGACTCAAAGCACTTTTCCGAACAATACAAACAAAGAATCGGCTCTTTGTCTTCAATAACTATTATTCAATTTAAACATTTATGCAAATAATAAATAAAATCATTAATTTATTGCTAGTACATATATTTATTTTTTGCATAAACTCATAATACGCCATTAAAAAGTATTCTCTCTTTTAAAGTAGATATTGCTATAGGTTTGGGCTCGAGTTCAATGTCGAAGCTATTCAATGAATTTTAAACAGAATCTCTTAGCATTTTAAAATCCGGGAACATTTATGTAGCCTTGTTTAAAATTGATGGTAATATTCAAATTATTTGATAAAAACCAAAATTAAAATTCAAACTTCAATTAAAACCTAATTTTAAAAAAGTCCTCACTTTTGACTCATTTAAGAGTTTGAAAGGAAATGAAAACTTTAGTGAAAATAATCACTCAAACGGAAAAAGTGAATGAATTGTTTGATAAAAATTTATATCTAAATGAAGTGCTAATGACTTCATAATAGATTTTGAACCAAAATTCAAATCGAATTACTATTCGATGTTTTAAAATATCAAAATAAAAGTTTAAATCACAAAATGATGGCTCAATTTGAAAGTCGAAATCATTTGACTATAAAATTAGTTTTGAACGACTAGTCCGTTAGCACAGCATAGAACAGGTCATATTCATTGGTGAGAAGAAAAATAAATAAAATCAGAGATTTGTGACGGCTTTGAAACTCATTATTTAACAAAATTATAGATTCAGTCATAAAATGCTTTATAAATATCGAAAATATGATATAACTTCAAACAGTTTTATATCTCTTACCCATCGATTTGGAGATCGAGAAAAGATATGCTATCATTGTAGAGATCGAATTTGCAATACACGCCAAGAGCCAAATCTCTGGTCGTCACCACCATATCGTGATGTTGGATAACAATGTCATTAGTGAAATGTCCAGGACTTGACTGTTTGACACCACACTCTTCGCTGTTATATTGCATTTTAATGTCGAACTCGAGGCTATTTGTTATATCGTTAATGCAATTGTTTGGTTTGCTTTTGGCATAAATTTTTCCATTGAATTGACGGCTTGTCCTCACTTTGGCCACCATTTCTCGGGACCGACAGCTCACAGTCACTGAATAAATCCAAAATTGAATGAATTTAAAGTACTTTTCATTCACATTGAAGTTCAAGTGTAGAAAAGTTCAAAAGAAGTGTATTATAAGGGTTTTCATAGAATTTAGATATCATTTCATAAATTTAATGAAAAAATTTAGTTTTGATTATATTTTTCAATAGAAAGGAAATCAAATACTCTTTTCATTGACTTAACGGTTATAATGAAAGATAAGGTATTGCAAGAAAAAAGTCGAAAATATAATTGAATTGAATTTAAAATCTCTTCCGATTCTTTTCCGATACAATGAGTCCGAAACCTGTAATTCATTTTATTATATTAAATCAAAAGAGAATTGCTTTGAATTGAAAAAAATGTTTTTCATTGACGAATACCATTGTAACACATGAGCAGTTCATAAGTCGTCGCTCCGACCACTTTTAGGTATGGATTCTCGATATGAGTCAAAGAATTTTTATCCAAATGACTCAAACGGCAAATATTATTATTGAAATCAAATGAATGGCATCGGAAGCCACTATTCAGACATTTTTCTTTGCATTCCTTAATTGAATGGATGTTCTCAAACACTGAGTCCACAGTTTTGAGTACTTTTCCGTTCAGAGGCGAGAATTCGCAAAATTTTTTCGGTTCTGAATTCAAATCAAAAACAAATTATAATTAAAAAGTTTGCAAATAATTTGCCCAAATGTGAGGCAAACCTGCGATACAATTGTTTTCTATATAATCGACAGAACCAGAAGACGGGCCAAAGTTTGGTGTCTTAGAATCATCGTTCACTTCAATTGTATGTCTGTCCATATGTGAGAGCCAACAGATATTGATGTCTGAGTCAAAGTTAGCGGACCGACAGTCAAACTGTAGTTCATTTAAACACAATTGCATGCAATCGGATCGTGTCTGTACTCTAACGCTCTTTTTGCTCATTCTTTTTAATTCATATCCTTTGACTGTTTCAAAAGCCCATCCCTGAGCACAGGCTTTCTTTTTATCTACACATTCAAACAAATTAGTCGATTAATAATTGCAAACAAAAAGCCAAACATTAATCTATGTCTTATTTTTGGTGTTTTGTCACTACATTCACTACAACCCTATTCTATATTCTGTTCCCTTGACTAGCGATACCCCTCCAATCCTATCCCATAAAAATCCTCTTCTCATTAACATAATTCTGATTAATTGATTCAATTAATTCAGAGCTGAGCTCAGACTGACTTTAATTGAAAACTTTTAGATAAAATCATTTGATTTATACAGAAATCGTAAAAAACAAATTATTTGGTTTAATAGCATTCAGTCTTTGGTTCAATCAGTTAATAGTCGCTGTTATTCATCAAAATAAATGAATTCAATTATTTCTAATTTATTTGTTTTAAGTTTTATTATTATTATTCGGATCATTACCTGAAAGGCACAACTTTTGGGCAAAAAACTTGAAGACTGGAAACTGGGACTGAATGAGAGCGTCGGGCTTCAAAACGGCTGAAGTGCTCATTAATATACATAATCCAGTTTCAAAGTTGACTGATCTGCACGTGTGGTTCGCCAGACACCAGTCCAGACATTGCGACAGATCAGGTGTGGAAACATTGCTCAATATATGTGACTTAGATTTCAACTCATATCCGCTCATCAGTTCATATGTGGGCACACCATCCGAACAAACTGTACAATTAAATCAAATGCTCCATCAATTTATCCATACATTTATCATTCGAGTCGTGAATTAATGCAAAAATTCATGTCTCAAAAACCAAATATTTATTTTAAGGAAATGATATCATTTTAATGATAAATTGTTTTGATCAGGTAAATTCAAAATTAAAAATAGTTTTAATATGGAATTCATCATTTTCTATAAAACTAGCATAGTAAATCATTTCCAAATTCTTATTTTGAATGTGAGAATGTGATAAAGAGCTTACTTAAACATTGTTTGATAACTCAAAAATCATGTCAAATGTTTCCTATAATTTAAAGTTTTGTTTTTTGATTCATGACTTCAATTAAAATAAGAAAGAAATACATAAATCTTCAATTATAAAGACATGTACTGACAAAGATTATCCTTTTATCTATTGTGAGAGATGGGCTACATAATATGCTCATCTATTTTTTTCAGACAGACAATTGAGCAGGTCAAATCAAATCAGATGTAAATGCGAATGCATAATTTTTCGATCAGATCAGTTCCAATGTTTTTATTTTATGATAAAATTAAGTCTAAATTAAGCTAATTATAAACTTTTTCATCTTTTAAAAGCCTTTATATTTACCAAGTTGCCTTCAAATCAACATTTAAATTGCTAAACAATTATTTCATATAATTAGTGCATAAAATTATTAACTTCGAAACTACGTTCAGATCAGATGAGTTTCCAAATTTTCAAGGCTCACATCAGACCAGATATGAATCCGAGAATTGTGGTAGGATCCGAGTCAGATCAGTTTATTCCCTCTAATCTGAGCCAAGTTTAAACTGAAAGTCATATTAGACTTTAAAGCAAATAATGTTGAAAGTTCTCAGGGAAATGCATATCAAAGTGCTAAATGATGACAGTGCTCAGCTGAGCGCACCACAGTTTCTTTCTCAAATCATTGCTGGCAATTCTAATAGAGCACCCATATTATCATCTTGGTATGTTAACAGTTATAGCACCGGTTTTCTCATATGTTATATCACTTAACTCGAGCTTATTTTAATTTAAAGATCAAAGTGAGTGATATTTTCGCTCACTTTTATTCATTCCTTAATTATCAACAAATTTACATAATATTAACATAACTTACGAAACGACTCAAACTTTTCTCTCAAATTAAATACATTTTTAAATCAAATTCTTGTAATTAACTATATATCAGATAAAAATAAACAAATACCTTAAAACACAGGAATGTGATAAAAATCTTGGAGAAAATTGTCGCCAAACTTACATTTCTGTTGGGCTGACACACAAATGGGTGAAATCCAAGTGACCAAGATACATATGAATACAACGGATGCATATTTCGGATGAATTGTCGGTTTGTCTTCCATTGCTATTGAAGTCAATATTTCTTCTGTTATTCAAAAAGTGTTTCTCAAGTATTGAATTCAAAGAAAACAAAATAAACAAAACGTTTTTTCTTTACATAGAGTTTAAATCAAAACATTTTTTCAATTTGTGAGACAAACAGTGAGCAGAAAATCTAAACTACATTTCTATGAGATCGTCGCTTATGTCACATATTTGACAAAAAGTATTCCGATTATATCAAAAGGAAGTAATATTTGAGAAGTGTCTTAAATATGTAGACGTATTGAACATAAGGTAAATCACTTTCGGGAACAAAATATGCGAAACAAAGAGTCTCTTCTCTTATGTTAGGCACAAAAAATCCAAACCTGCAGTGAAAGCAGGTCTGACCTCAAACAAGTGGTTCAACTCATGCAAGAACTTGACATTGAGATTCAAGACTAGTCGAGTACTCTTAGAACTCATACAACGCATACACAAACTTTATTACATGAGTGCTGTCCCTTTCGGGGACTGGTAGTGAATGTCTTCAAACCTGAACGTAACAAAACAGGTAGACTTCATGGATGTTCACAAAAAGCATTACCTAATGGGTGTTCGTAACAAAAAAACAAAGTAAAAACACATTGAAAGGCGTTATAAGGGGACTGTCGGCGCAGATGCACTCAAACCATAATTAGCCGAAATTCTTTAGCGGATAATATTCTGCCACAAGTTTTCGAAGCAAAGTATTGCCCAACAAATGTGTTGACTATTTTCCAGCGATTTTTCAGTTCGATATTTATTGAGATTTTCGTGCATTTATTCAGTCGTTTGTCTTTAATAGAGATATCATCTCATTATCCAAAATGACTTAACTTGAGAATAATCTGAATAAATTATCCATCTAATATCAATCAATCTATTTAATTGAGACAATTTTACAATCAATTAAATCGAATCTCAAATTACCCCAAAAATAAGATAAGAATCCATTCATTTATGTTTGCATTGAATTCTCAAAAACAAAATAATTGCCAAAAGCCTTAAGAATTCCAAAAGATTTTATTAATAAAAGTTTTAATTAATATATGATTTGTTGTGTATTACTGTCGTGAACCACGGCTTCAGTCTTCGTATCTGATGCAGAGAATAGTCTTCGGGTTATTTCGATAATTATTTATTGACTTCCAATGCATTCAAAATGGAAATAAATAGCTTTGGATTTGTTTTTTTAATGAAATTTGAATTTGGAAATCACTTAAACTTAACTTACACTCAATTATCAGATCATTTATTAAAATAATATCATTAATTGAAAAACTTGTGACAACTACTGACTCAACACAATCTTTAAAATCATATTCAAAATTCAAACACTAGTTATTAAATATTATAAACAGTTATAATATTTTTACTCTTTTTCCTTACTCTAAAACTTATATAAACTTTTTTATTATTCTTATTTTTTGCCAAGATTATGTCTTTTATTGGCCTTTCGTTAGCTTAAAGGATAGGCAGAGATTAGCACAAGAATTTTAGATGCTCTGAGCAAATAAAAAGTTGCACGTTTTGACACTGATCCTATTTTTATAGCAGAATATCAGTCAAGACTGTAGTTTATGTGAATTTTCAATGAATGCGATGAATAATTTGCTCGAATAAGCAGCCGATTGTTTGTCTGTCTGTTCAATCAAAGGCGCTGTTGATGGGACAGTCATAAAAAGTGAAATAATATTAAATTCATATCCACTTCACCGCAAATGATGGATGAAAAAAAGTAAAATCAAATGATAAGACGTCTGCGGAGGACCAGAGTGTCTATGAGTGGCAATGAGAGGGTCTGTCCTCTTATGTAATAAGAATAAGTTCAACGCAATCCATGCGTTCCATGTCTTATAAAACCAGATGTTAGACATTATTACAGAGTATAAGAAATGAACGAATATTTTCGTAAGTGATTAATGCTGTGCACAAAGACAATGAATACAAGAGCTCACAGACAGAAAGAAACAGAGTGAGGGTCATTCAAAATTATAGTAATCTTCGTTTGGAACTAAATATTTTTTAACAGGAAGTTTCCCATACACTCACTTTACACTGAATTTTGCCCTAAAAAATACTTTCGGACAGAAATTAGATTTGAAAATAACATTACTTTAGAAACAAATTACCCGCAAATTATGGTCTAATGAATCAATGTTTCGATATTCGTCTACAAAGAGTTATCTGATTTTTTAAAACTTTTATTTATATATTTTTGTTTTAAAGGCAAAGAAACTCTGATTTATTTCGAGAGAATCAGTCCATAGATTGTGATAATCGGTGGAAAAAGTTCACTCAAAATAAATCTTTCGGTAAAGAGGTTTCAATGGATTCCCCCTAAAAAAAGTTAAATTTTTTCTCAAACTCTTTTGCACAGAATATGCAGTCTTTAAGTAATATTTTGAGATTAAAATTGTGAGAAGTGTTAGAAAATAATAAATATCTCAATATATCAAACCAATGATATTAATCACTGCGTGTTTCTCATTAATAAATCTTTCGGTAATATCTTTTGCACAGAATAAATGTTAAGATCGAGTCAAACGAAGTGTGAAAATTCTTTGGATATAATTCAGTTGAATGCCAAATAAAATGTGAGTAAGTAACAAAATTTAATAGTTTATTGTTGAGAATGGCAGAACGAGAACATCCAAATGAGTGACTCCGAGCACAAAACTCACACCACTTTCGGCGGGTAATTAAATGTAAACATTGTATATCTCGTGTCAATTAACTATTATTTTTTGCCATCAAAAGAGTAATTATTAATAAATTATTGTATATTAACTTAAATCTAATTTAGTTTTACTGTTCAGAGCTCTCGAAGAAGAGAAATAGTTTTGCAAACAAAACAGCGTTTATTTCATTAGGCATTTAGGCATTCATTAAATGTTAATATCTATCCATTATTTTGCGATTCAATCTATTGATGAGTACTTGTGCTCGACTCCTGCCTATACAGACAACTCCTCTCATTTGATTCTTTGATTAATTTACAGCTAATGACTGGAAGTCTGTCTTTCGGACACTAATTATGAATTGGATTCAAAAGCAATAGAACGGGAAGTACTCCCAAAAGTTTGTTTGGCGCAGAGATGTTTCAAACAAATTAAATAACTGTTTAATGGATATTAACTTAGATTTGCTGCAATAAAAAAAGTTCTCTACAGAAAAACTTTTGCCCAAAGTTTATATTTAGTAAGAATTGAATCAACAATCAACTCAAGTGGAAAACATAATGATGTCTAAGATCAGGAACTGATTCCTGTATTTTTATTTCTCAATTTTATTATTGTGAAAACTCTTTATTCTCTCTCTCTCTCTCTCTCTCTCTCTCTCTCTCTCTCTCTCTCTCTCATTATTTATTTTTTTATGTGAAATGCGGGTGGAGCTGAATGGAGATGACCGAAGACGTCGTCTGCACGGGTAGATTACAACCTTTCGCCACTTAAAGTTTATACTCAAGAGTTAAGGCATTAAATCATAGCTTTATAGTTAAGAATTGAATGGCACTAAAGTACCCCTGCTTTTGGTCGGCACATAAGGGTTTCTAAATAAGAGTTGTGTTGTGGTTGTAATTAGTGACCAAAATCTTCCAAAAAGGACTCCCAACAGTTAATTTGATATTCCCACTCCCTACACCCTCCCTGTAGGTATTTCCTAAGTAGAAGTTCCTTCAATCTTTACAGTGCCTACGCTATTGAACGATTATGGATACATCATTGATAATCGATAGAAATGCCTCAGACTACCTTTCACACCAAAAATTTACCCACTACCTTCAAAATCCCTACAAGGAGTCGGGAGGAAATGTAGCCTATTGGGAGTCTTTATATCCTTTTTGGTCGCTATGTTGTACTCATAAAATGAGTGTCATTTAGACATTAAGTGACACATTCTCTCAAAGTGTTTGCATCATATATTCACAGTATATCTACTGTTCCTTTTGTTAGATTACGAAATTCACAGGTCGTTCAACTGTAGCGAAATTTCGATTTTTCAGAGAGAGAGAGAGAGAGAGAGAGAGAGAGAGAGAGAGAGAGAGAGAGAGAGAGAGAGAGAATTTCAAAATTTATTTATTTTTAATGAATTCAATTTTTGCCATTAATTTTGCATTTTTATTGAAAAATGTTTTAATAAATATTTGTACAGTTTGTGGAATAAAAACTTTTTTATCATTTATTAATTAAAATACAAAATGTATGACAAGGAGGCATACATATGAATCATACATACGAGGTATACATGAAGTTCCCATTCCTTTGCTTAACAACTCGTTTAGATCTAACTATTCTTCAATCTATTTATCAGTCGTTTCTTTCGTTTCAAATATAACCAGAAGTGTGAGAGTTATGAGAAAATTCCATCAGAATTAGTAATAGATTTACTATTAGTGAAGATTGTTTCAAATGATGTGCTCTTCGACGGTAATAGAGGATGAGTTGTGCTCACTTAATACTCGTAGTACCCGGTCTTTGTCGAAATGGAGGTACGACTCGACGATTCACTTAAAGGAGATTTTAAGCGCTGGTGTCTTCGTTTTCGAGAATAGATCATAACCCAAATACAAAGCCCACAAATGCACATCTGTGCCATTGTCGCCACTATTATGGCCCCGTAGATGATTAAAGGTGAGAAACATATATCACCCGAACAAAAGCTGAATAGAAGTGCTGCAAATTTTTTCAATTTTCATTAAAGAGTCAGAACAAATTATAAGAAATGTGCAAGTACACAAACATTTATCAAAGATTGAAACTTTAAGATTAAAAAAGGTAAATTAAAACTTACATGTGTGTTGGGCTGATACATGAATTGGCCAAAAGATAATGACGAGAATAAAGATCAATAGTTTGGACGAATATTTTAAACAATTGGTTTTGTAATAGTTTGCCAGATCCATTTCTGTTTTAAAAAGTTTGCAATTTTATTTCAAAAGTAGTTTGAAATTCAAATAAATAAAAACGAAAACAAAAATATAGTTTTAAATAATTTAATAAATATTTTATAACATCATTGAAATGGTTTTCATATTCTGAGATATTTAGTGAACTTCACTGATCGCAAACTTGTGGCCAAATATCTGCGGAAAGTATTTTTGGATAATTATGGTTTGAATGCATCTGCGCCGTCAGTCCCTTAAGAACGCCTTTCTCTTCGTCTTGGATTTTTGCACTAACATCTCATGAGGTAATGATTTCATAAGAACATACATATAGTTTACCTGTTCCACCACCAATAGGTTCGACTGTTGTTACATTGAGACCCATTACTTCAAAGGGGCTAAGAAATGAAGTTTGTGTGGGCTCTTCCACCGGTGCTCACATCACTCAACTAATATTGCTTTAAGGGAGGCTTTCACTGCATTTCTTCACAAATGCTTTTATTGTTTCATAAAGAATATCAACAATTTTAGCGCTAATCCGTGTAATTCATTGAATGTGGTGGCTCATTTGTCATGGTAACAATCACGTCAATCATCCCAACTTCAAAAGATAATGCCCGAGAGAAACTCTCTACACTGTAGAGTCTACAACATTTACACAAAAGAATATTTCGCATTCGATCATTCATCTTACACAGTATTACGCAAAATTCACAATCACCATTAACAATTTTCCCAAAAATGCTTACAGATTTTGAATATTGATAAGTCACACTATATTAAAAGCGAAAAATTAAACATGTTAATGCATTGATCTAGATATTAAGGCATCATTTTTTTAATCAATTTGTCAAAATCAATGTCACTGGATAATTAATTTTCATTTCGTTTCGCTACAATAGGTTTTGTGGGAAATTTAAAATAGACCTGTGTAATTCAATCTGTGTAATCACTCTTCTAATGACATTTGAAGCGCAAGGAAATCCCTACTTTTTCTAAGGTTTGTTATTTTCTTAAACATGAGACAAAACATGAGATAAGGAATTTCTCAAACATTGTTTGAAATGAGAGTTCCTTTTCATTGGTTTATTGTATCGCAAAACCGATGCCTTTTATTAGAAATATTTTTGAAAAATTATCGGAAAATAGCGGAAAAAATTATGCGATAAATAAAAGTGATTATCATTTTTTGTACATAATTTTCAAAGGCTTCACAGCTCTGATAGATTGTGAAAGACTATTAACCTTCACTTGTGGTTAATGGCAATGAAGGCCAATGAAATCCAAAACCAATTCTCTATAAAATTGTTTTTTGACTGATTGGATGTTAAGACTCACGAAGAGTATAGTAGAATATATGCCGCACTTAATAACCATTCACTGATTGTGAACACAGCTCCAAAAAGAGAGAAGTCAACTATTAGATCGGAAACGTTTGAAGCTTTTATTAAAGAACGAAAGGATTGTAATAATAACAATATTAGAAGACATGACATCCCCTGAGTTGTGTCTTAACATAAACTATAGATTATTTATTTTGATGTATTCTCTCTCTCAAAATCATTGCTCATAAAAAACATATTGCAATGACTGAACAAATATCAATCAACATATCGCTCATAAATCAAAGAATTGAATATAGAAATGGAAAACTCAGCAGAAATTCTGAGTGAAACCCAAAATTATATGATTGAAACTCACATTAATTTTAAAACTTTTTTGCGTCCACTTCTCATGCATTCAACGAAACGGAAAACTCGACTAATAATTATATCGAAAATATTAAGTAAAAAATTTCAAACTTCTGAACATCAAAATAAAATTTTTGATTTAAATAAAAAATAGTTTTGTTTGAATGATTTCAACAGTTTTTGCATAATATTATTTTTATGCTCAGAGGAAATGAATGATTTCTTTTCGACCTATTCTTTATTTTCCATTAAAATTTCAAATTTCAAGTTTGCTTTCCCTTTAAAGCAAATGAAGTGCGAAATTAATGGTCAGTTTTTGGAAGCAATAATCAAATTATGTTCAGGAAGTCATTCGTTTAACAGATATCACTGTTATTATCGTTTGGGTTATTATTTCGTTTTCCGAACACTTATTATATCAAACACAGAATTTGGTTAATCTTTTTGATTGAACTCATGTCCATATATTTGTTATTATATTATTAAGTGATTGATGACTTCACTCAAATGATAGATCAAATAATTCACATTATTATACAAACAGTCCTCTATTAGAAGCACACTATTTCATAAGTTGGGGCTAAAAAATATCATCGCATATTTGTTACCAAAACTTTAGACATCACTAAAAGAGTTCCCTTTTAAGTATATTAAGAGCTAAATTCAAAACATTCAAACAACATAAATGATGTGCGACACTAATCACAACAATACAAACTTCCAAAATTCAAAAGTAATAATAAGTTTGAAAATATCTTCGTTTGGATTAAATGCATCTTTTTTTAAATGGTTTCCAATTAAAATAATGAAACATTTTTTCCAGCAAAAAGTTGATTTTCAAATGCGATTCTGTGGAATCTCTCATTCAATTTGATTGATTGTACAGAAAACGGGCGAAGTCTTTGAGTGAATATATTCTAACCTTAACTCCATTTAATTAATTGAAAAATTATTCGCTCATCAATCAGACAAAAGTCAACATTTAATTGTTGTTTCGATTCAACAGTCAAAGTATTTTTCAATATTCCGGATTCTTAATTGAATTTAGAATACATATTCAGTCGAAGTGTGAAAAAGATTTATTGCGAAAGTGAAGACTTTGGACACTCTTTAATACCTTTTGCTTTAAAAACAACATTTTAGTAAAAAAAAACTAAATAAATATTATTTTCAAATATTTAAGTTGTTTTTATATGAAAATAGAGAAATGAATAGCAATGGAAAAAGCTTTTTGAATAATTTGATCCGCATTTCTATAATCAAAAATATATTAAAGTCTAAGATTCGTGTCTTTAATGCATTTTTAATGCGCATCGAATGCGTTGATAATCGTTTTCAATGCAATTCCTTTGTATTTGAATTTTTGTTTTCTTACATAACATTTCGAAGAATAAGTTTTCACAATCGCTTTGACTCTCATCTCAAATGTTTATAAGTATTAAAGCATTTCAATGCACTTTTGTTTTGATCTTTTTTTGGAAGATATTTCGCAGAGGAAAGCCATTCGACTCTTTTCACAACTCATTAAAGAATGAAAAATAATAATTCAATTTCACATAACTCGGAAAAGACGAGTATTTGTGGAGTCGACAAATGTTTGATCATTGGTTTCAAACTTGATTTTCGTACAAATTTTCTATTCATATGCGAAAATTGAATGAATATTTTAATCAAATTTTTAAAATTATAAATACTTATTGAATCGAAACGACTATTAAATAAAGTTTTCTTCAATTGAAATATTTGTGAATTTCAGTTTACATTCCAAGTAATTGAAGACTTGGCTCCAAAAGCGTGAAGAGAGGACAGCCTTTGATACGATTCCATAATAATAGAGTGAACCTCTCCATAATAATTTTGATACCACTCTCAGTAGACTGAAAAATGTTCGTCAGTTTAGTACAAATAATATTAATAAATAAAAGCATTAATTCTTTTTGAATATATTTTTGATTAAATTTTTTGATAGAAGTCTGGATTTTATTCCTTTTTATCGAATCGCAAACAGTTTTAAGGGTTAATGGAATAAATTAAAACACAATTTCATTGCATTTTTCAAAAATGCTTAAAATGTTTCGACGCTAAGAGAGAGAGAGAGAGAGAGAGAGAGAGAGAGAGAGAGAGAGAGAACTATCAAAATCGTAAAAACAAATTTAAAACGAGAGAAACATTCTTATCGGTGTTTAAATCGTTGGAAACACTTAAAATTTTGACAATTTTGAGGCATCGAATGCCTGTAAAATGCGGAAAAATACATTTGAATACAGAAATAATATCGACGTTAAACATCACCAGAAATCCGTTCTAATATTACCGAAACAAAAATTATTAGATTCAGTGACAGACAAACATTCAAATTAATAGTTCATTCGTATAACACATGAAATTAAAGTTCAAAGTATTACAGAAGAGAAGTATTCAACTGTTTTATGCACTGAAAGGGCGATAAAAATGTCATTCGATAAACAACTTTTTGATCAGTTTATCGCTAATATTAATAATATTCAAATATTAATGAAATCAAATCTCATGAAAATCAAAAAGCCTTCAAAACGACTCAACACATTTCAATACATTTTACTCTATATTTTTGAAATTGTTTTCCTGACTGTCAATAATCGAAGTAAGTTTTAAAAATAACAATTTGTTTGAAAAGCCGTCAAATTGTATGAATTGTAAGATTTGAACCAATGGTTTAAGTTTGAGATCTTTTAAAAAGGTTTTCCTCAGAAAACACTCAAACTTTGGGAAAATATATTCATTTTGTTTGCATTAAATTAAAAAATAAAAATTATATTTCATTAGACTCAGGTGTTTAAGCGCTTCTAAAGTAATTAAAATTCAAATAAATAGTCTCCACTCAACTCAGAGCTGCATTAAAGAAACCCATCTTTTGTGCGAACTTTGATCGAGAAAATGAAATTTTGAAAATCGTACAAAACATGAGTTTTGAATTAAATTAATTGAATGTAAATTCATTTAAAACGTTAATATCTTATTTTTGTTCAATTTGTTTGATTAATGGACACAATTAGTGTGAATTTTAACCGAAACTACAATAGACTTCAGTATTAATAAAAGAGATTTGTTTTTATTAATACCATTAAGACCAGGATATTTCACAAGATTTTGGTTGTGTTACAACGCAAAGGTAGGGAACACCTAATCTAAGAAAAAAATTGTTTAACATTTTAATGAATTATTTGAGTGAATGAAAAATTTTAAAATTTTATTAAACTTTGCAACATTTGAATGTTGTTGTCGTGAATGAAGGGGTGTCTCCAATCAGAATCAACATATTGTTTTTTGCTTATTTAAATTAAAACATAGGAAAAGATTAGTTTTGAATGAATAGTGGTTTTGGAGAAAATAAATTCACAAATTCTTTAAAAATAATATTTTTTAGGTTTTGATCTGAAACTCAATCAAACGTATCGCTAATTCGTATCAATCATTAAGCAAGTGATGGATTGCAAGCATTTAACTCATCAGTAAAATTGATATCTCAGGAGTTGATTGCCATTACATTAGAACCAATCCCTCAATTAACCCGATATTTGTATACGAATCTAAAGCTCTGAAAAGTTTTGGTTAAAGGGTTTGAAATTTTTGATATCAAACATTAGATAAGCAAATATTTTATCAGATAATTGAGTGCTACGCCTTTCGTATGTAAAACCAATTATTTGTCATATAAAATGAAATATTGAGGGCCTCCAAGATATTTGAGCAAATCATTCAAATCAGGCCTAACCATAACCACACTAAACTAAAGTTAAATCTCATTTTAATGCAGTTTTAAACCGAAAAACGACAATTTTCCCAACAAAATGTCGGAAAAATAAGTGGCCTTGCGAAGCGCGCTCGCCATTTTGTGCGTTTTTGACCCTCGCTCCAAGTGGGTTTTGAGCTAGCACCCCCTCATTCGGCATCCCTGATTCAAATATATCTTCATTTGAATGGCGATTATGCACTTATTTATTAGATTTTCAATTTTCACTTATGCCTCAGTTTTTTGTGATTTTGATTTTTGTCAGAGTGTTTGCAATAAAAGTTAAAGAATTTTCTTCTTTGATGTCAAATAAGAAGAAATTTATGTGTAATTCAATCAAATTCTTTCAATTTCCGGACAAAAGCCTAACATTAGAGTAAAAGCATAAAAAATAGAAATAATCTCACTTTGAATGTAATGTCCATTTATTTAATAAATTTATCAGTTGTTTTGTACGAATAGCTTATGGCACAACATTTTGTCGCCTAAACAATAGTATGACATTCTCTCAGTGTCTATACTCAAAGATCACGAATTGTTGTCCAAATTGAATTGAGTTGATTAACAGTCCATTTATCGAATCCTTTTTCAACGCAAATGGAAATGTGATTCAGTCTTACAGTTAGTGCCGACCAAAGCTCTCGTAATGACTGTTCTTATCAGTGTTTGCATCGCTTTTCCTATCATAACATGGATTTTGTGAAAAGCAGAGACAAGACTCACAACTAGTGCGGACACACATAATGGGCACACGACTGATCTCATGTGTAGAAACAGGAAAAATAGTAAAACTCTTCGATATTTATTACATGAGCTCAGAGTTGGAATATCTTTAGAGACAATTCTTTTGTATTATATCCAATAGTTTCCAAAATACAGAATAAATGATGAAATTTCTGCGATCGATATATTGACCACAAGTGACAATCACTTGAAATTCACAGACATTTTTAAGTTAATTTCCTCATAAGTCTTATTCACAGACAGACAGTAATCGGTTTCAATAAGAAAACGTTTCGTAAAAATAATAAAATTGAATAAAAAGCACAAAAGTATTAATTTATTTGATTTTTAATCATTAAATGAGAAAATAATGAATAATTAATTAGAGAACAAAATTAAAACTTCAATAAAATTATAATATTTTCGAATACAGAATCAAAAATGAAATTCAAGTTTTAATTTATCTGCACTTTTATGATAAACATTGGGATAATTAAAATTTAAATTCAAATCAAAACAAAGAATTTCATTTATGACCTTTCATTATAAGAAAAGTCAATTTCTTTATGCCTTTAGTGGTCAATGTCTTGAGATTGAGACCAATAAATGAACAAAAAGACAATCGAAGTGAGAGCTAATCAATGAGTCAAACAGCTATTAATTGGTCGCTAATTATTAATTTGCGATAAAATTTAAATTATTTTGTTTTTGTCCTTTCCTTTAGTCTCAAAAATTACACACTCTTTGAGTTTAATTTTAATGATAGATAACATCAAATTAAAAATACTCTTCTTTTGCTCGAAACAAGTTTTTCGCTCATTTCAGACCATTATTTCTCTAATAAATTCAAATATTAATAAATTTCGCATTTTTTTAGAATAATTTTGTTTTCTTCTTAACGAAAAAGTGGCAGAATTTTGATATCAAATGTATGATTACTTTCAAAGTCTATCTCTAATGCAATCATTAGTGACAATAAAAATAATAATAAATAACTTTTGGGCTGAAGTTTGGAACTGTTTTGTGAAAAATAAGTGTTTGTCGAAAAGGGTTTAATTTAGTACTCAGTCGATAGTCGTTGTGATGTTCGCAGTTCAGCCATAATTTGCTGTTTCCTTATGCCAGGCGTCGATTAAGGCCAGTGTCGACTGAGTTTCACCTGTAGTTAAAAAGTCAAGAGTTTAATGTCGGCACTCATTATAAGAGTTGGCAATGACTTGACATCAGTTCACATACTCTTCAAAAGCATTTTCTGTAAATTCATGTTTTCTTTTCTCAATTTAGTTAAACCGTATTCTTGTCTTTTCAAAAGTGAACGCAATTTTGTTATTTCCTGCTGTAGGCGTGCGATACATGTCCACTGGCACTGGTAGGCCTCCAGGCTCCGAACTCGCCACCTTTCCACTTCATCCTCGATTGCATTTGTCACTTCTGGTCGGTTCCATTCTTTCGTTCCTGGCATCGGTGGGTAGTTTCCATCGAAAGGCGGCAAATAACACATCAGACCTCTTTTACCATAAGAAATATTCCTCGGAAGCAGTTCTCTCCCGTTGTCGTTAATCATAGACTCTTTGAATCGACTGCAGAGTATAATGTCGTCATTGAAATCATTTTTTAGAAAGAATTCTGTGTTTTGACTGTCGGTTTGCACAACGAGAGCGTCGTACGGACCCACTTGTGAGGGACGCTTCAAACGCTAATTCAATTCAATTAGAAATTAATTCAAAAACTAATAACTATTTGTGTGATTGAAATTCAATTAATAAATAGTATATCTGTTGTATACTATTATCAGATAATTGAATATCAAGAGAGCAAACCTTAAGGAGAAACCTCCCGATTCCACTTCTTCTGTATCTGTTGCGCACAGCAATGAACGGAATGCAAACTACTTTAACACCCGGAGACCTGACAAATAAATTATTACATCGAAAATGAGAAAGGAATTTTCTTGTTGCTCTTTTATTGAATAATTTAATTTTTAATCATATGCTCAGTTTTATTGCTCGCTTTCTAACCGATAATTTTATTTTAAGTATTTATTAAATACAATATTTTGTGTATAATTTTGTAATAAACACTTCGATTGCATTAGTATTTTGGCGTAACTTTGGCTCCAATTTCGTTGAATTAAATATTAGTTTGAATTTGTTTTCTTTTTTTTGGTGAACTGAATCTTAATTTTAAACACGGCTTCCCTTTTCTAAATTCGAGACTCAGGGCACAGATTTTTGGTCAAACCAATTGAATGCAAGAAATTATAAGTATTTATCATTTTTGTGAAAAATTGAAAATCATTTTATATTTCTATTAATTTTGAGAGAAAATCGTGAAAATTACTGATCAGTGTTTGGAACAGAATATCGATTTTGTTTGAAAACTTTTCAGTGATTAATTATATCGATTAATCAAAAATCGGAAATCCATTACAACATAGAAATAAAATGCCTGTTCTTTATGAAAGTTTTTATTATTTTTGTACTTTTCTTAGAATATTCGGTCGGATTCTTAAGTGAAATGAAACTAATGAGTAGTCAATACTCAAGTCATGACAATCGGTTCGAAAGAGTTAATTAAAATTTTTAGCTCAACGAATGTGAGCTCTAATTATGTGTTTAAAGAGTACTTCCAATACATAACCATTTATGAGATGATTGAAACGTCTGCTAATGTTCTCACGTATTGGAAATCAGATGCTTTCGATTACAATAATTACATCTGATATCTAATTGAATCAAATTTCTCATTACTTAAATGTTTAGCCAAAACTGTGATCTTCTCCTCCTATTAATGATGACTAAGACCGAAAGTCTTTTGTTTTTATGCCCACAATAATCGATTTAATGCAAACCTCTCGCTGTTTATCTGAAAGTTTAGACAAAGAAATGATTGATTTCGCAAATGTTTTACGAAATCGACATTTTAAAAGACTGGAGAATATCCTGCAAATCACTAACGACTCATTAAATATTAAATTTGTTGTAATAATTCATTTCTAACACGACGTGAATATAATTCTTGTTTTCCTTAAAAAACGTGTTTTGACTGTACTTTGAGTGAAAATGTTTTAGAAATCAATCAAAATTATATTCAAACCAATAATAAGACAATAATTATAACGAACTTAAGCCATAGTTTTTGAATTAACCGATAAATCAATTATAACTTCAGTTAATGAAAGCATTGATTAAATATTTTGAAGAAATGACTAAAATTTTCAAATTTTTAACAAATATTACTGTTTAAGCAAAGCAATAACACCAAGTGTGTATACAATCTTGGTTTTTGTTTACCAAAATTCAAAAAGTATTGGTATACATATAATTCTAACACATTAATATAAATTTTTACATTTACATTTACATGTATGTTTTCAATGTGAGGGTTATTTGCAAGAATATTATGACATTGTGTTTCCTAATTGGTGTGCTCTTCTCCATTAGGTATTAGTGCATTGCTCTTACTTACTTGTTATTCTAAAGTTTTAGTTTATTTTCAAAATGTTTCGCTCAAATAATTGATTTAAAACGTAATTCGTCTCAAGTATTAAGTCATAGAAATAATTGAGGAAAAAATTGATTTTTTAGAGACATTTTTGAAAAATTGGTTTTTGTGGTAATTTTGGAAAAACTCTTAAATCAAATTAAACGCATTGACATCGGGTTAATAAAGGTTGTACTGGAAA
The DNA here is from genome assembly GCA_034702105.1 of Fuscozetes fuscipes. NCBI lineage: Eukaryota > Metazoa > Arthropoda > Arachnida > Sarcoptiformes > Ceratozetidae > Fuscozetes > Fuscozetes fuscipes. Next base: position 28,616 of record JAQGCS010000243.1, read on the forward strand.
TAGCAAGATTTTATAATAACTTGAATAAGTCAAGAACTACCATGACTAAAATAATAAAATTTTATTAATAGAACAATCACTATATATGAATACAATTTTACTTCTTGAATGGTGCATAAGCACCTTGAGAACCGATAAGTTTG
>JAQGCS010000244.1:0-28751 GCA_034702105.1 Fuscozetes fuscipes
TGAAACAGCCATTTTTGATGGAGATTTCATTTGGATGTAAATGTAGTGGGAATTAGGTTTGATCCGAACTTGTTTTTATTAAGGTTTAGGAGAAGGCATCTAGGTATATTGAATTTTTTAATATCAAAATAGCATAAATGTAGGGAATTTGTACGTATATAACGTTACATTTTGAAAACGGAGAGTTAACATATTTTTAATGTGATGGTCCATTTGTAATGGTCAAGTTTACACATACAGTCAACTCTGTTTCATATCAAGTTGTACCTTATCAGTAATGTTTCTAGTCAACCATATCTCGAAGCATTAAGTTATATCAGGGATGTCCAAGCTTTTCGACTATAGAGGGTCTAGGGTAGGGGTTTTTTTTAAATTTGTCGCCAAACAAAAATTCAAATATAAGTCACCTCGCTCCGTTCGGCAAAAACACAAAGGGTCCCTTTGAGCTTTTTCCAAAATACGAGCCGAGAAGGGATACATGTAATGTTACATTTTCGAAAAATTCTAGGGGGGCTTTGCCTAATTTTTCGACTCTAGGGGGTCAGCGCGCAACTCCCTTGGGCATCCCTGAAGTTATACGTTCCTGTATTATATTAAGATTGGTCTTTCCCATAGAATGGGTTCTCGTATGCCACCCTGTACAGTACCCTGTATAGTGTACAGTAACTACAGTAGTAATAAACTATTAAAGTATTTCAACGCTTGTTTTCAAAAAGGGCTTAAAATAAGTGAATATAATCGCAACTTATGCGTCGTTTTCTCCAAAAGTTTTAAAATGAGCTAAACTTTAGTTGAAGTGATTTGAATGCAATAAATGTTTGTTTACTTAAGATTCGAGTGTTTCATATCTTATCTCTTTTAGTATTAATCGCAACTCTTATGCAAAACACCACTAATTCTGATCAAAATGAGCCCCAATTTAGAAGAGCTGTCAGTTTAGAACCCAGAATGAGCTCATCTCAGGGGGAAACGAGTGGGACAGACATTCATACGAACCCACTCTTTAACAACAATCAAGTAAATGAAGAGAGAGTTTCATCACTCAGACGACATGTGTCAGAGCCGGCCCGTAACCAAAACCGAATCGTATCGAATATCGTGACCAGAGCCGAATCTATTCGATCGTAATATCAATTATAGTAAATAATATATATATATATATATATGTATATTAAATGGTTATACAGAATGGTTATGAAAGGAACGCAACAGTTCTTCGGAATCAGTGACGACCAAAATTCAGATGATACAGTCTGGCGTCAAAGAGGGCGCAGACTTCTGAGCAAGCATGGCAAAATCAGGGTATTACCACTATCACATATTTCGCTTATTTTGATTGTTTTATTGGTTTCAGGATACGGTGGCAACTGATCCTGCAGGTTTAGATGAAACTGACGGTGTTTTACACAGTAATCAGAGGTCTAGTTCTACAGATAATCAGAGACAAACTGTGTCAGATTCAATTGTTGGGGACAGTGCCCGAAGTCCGGCATTGAAATTGACGTTCAAAGCACTCGCTTTGGCCTCAAATGTATTGAAATTTCGCGAATTATTACTCGAATTGTAATCTTTAGTAATATATTGTCAGACATTGAAAAAGAAAATCTCAAATCGAAAACAAACTCAAAGCGAACGCATTTCCACAAATGAACCCATTTATCGAACCTCACAATCAGTTCCAATGGGAGACCAAATTTCAGATGACGAGGAAGACTTCTTTGTCAAAGAAGTTGAATCGCCCGCAGATGAGGCCGATTCCAAATCAATGGATAGAAAGTGGAGAATTCAACGGCAAGTCTCTGTTAAAGACAGGAGTATTCCCGAACAGGTATACTCTTAAGGGTTTCAAAACAATTTTTAGTAACTGATTATTTAATCCGAAGCTAATCCAAGCCCTCCTCAGAGTTGATAACTCGAATCGCCGCCAATTTGGAATGGGTTTAATCGACAGACTTTTGGATCGGAAACTCAAAAAGGATTTGAGTAAAGAAGAGCGTAAAGTAATCGATGACCACATCGATGACTTCCGGCCATACTTTACATATTGGATAACAACGGTTCAGATACTTGTTCTTCTTATTTCTTTATTTGCTTATGGCCTCGGTTATTATGGATTCGGTTTCGCTCATATAAGTGGCTTAGTTTATGTGGAGAGTCGATCCCTGCAACAAGTCGACTATTTTGAGCCCCAGAATTTCTGGTTTGGACCCCGATCTGTATGTCGCCATACATTATAATAATACTGAATGATATAATTTTTGCTCTTTTAGGCCGATTTGATTCATTTGGGCGCTAAATATACGCCGTGTATGAGAAGGGATAAAAAAATATTTGATATCATTGAAGAGGAGAGAAATCGAGAGAAAAAGACCGGTTGTTGTATAAGGAATGACGGTTCGGGTTGTGTTCAAACTTTGAAAGACAGATGTTCCGTATGTTTGATACTTTTTTTTATTAAAATGTTATGAAATGTTTTGTAAAACAGCCACTATTGTCCACTTGGCATAAGTGGTCATCTTCCGACTTGAGAACATCTGGTCCAGTTTGTGGTCAAGACCCTCAATTCTGCCGACAACCGGCATCTATCGAGCCCTATGAATGGGCAGACGATATAACAAAATGGCCGGTTAGTTATTTTCTGTGTATTTAAAGGTTAAACAGTTATTTCTTTTCAAAAGGTGTGTAATAAAAAACCGGTGGAAACTTCGATTTCAGTTCCTCACATGAAATGTGAACTAATAGCCCGTCCCTGTTGTCTGGGCGTTTATGGTCAGTGCCATATAACTACTCGCGATTATTGCGATTTCATCAAAGGATTCTTCCACGAATCGGCCACTCTTTGCTCTCAAGTGATTCTCTACTTTTTTTATTTGTTTTATTTGACATTTGGTGTTGGAATAGGTGTCGTGTATGGAAAACGTGTGCGGAATGATTCCCTTTTATTCGAAAGACACTCCTGATCAGTTTTATCGCATTTGGACGCCAATATTTCTTCACGCGGGGTAACCCCAATATATTTGTTGGCTCTATTGTTACTGAAGTAAATCTATTGATCTAAGGGTCGGCCATCTCTTAATTACAGTAGTATTCCATTACTTCATTATGAGAGACATCGAAAAGATGACGGGACCCGTTAGGATGGCCATCATTTATATGCTTTCGGGAATCAGTGGCTATTTAGCCAGCGCTGTGTTTCTACCTTTTAGGCCTGAAGTAGGGCCGGCTGGTTCTCTTTATGGAGTGTTGGCCTGTCTTTTCGCCGAAGTTATAAATTTATGGAATATATATGAAGAGCCGATTAGACCTCTTTTAAAGTTGATATTCGTAGCGTTTATTCTGTTCCTATGCGGTCTCCTGCCGTGGATCGACAATTATGCACATATGGCCGGTTTCTTCATTGGATTCCTCCTGTCTTTGGCTCTCATACCTGGTGTGACTCTTCCCATACCAAAGCCAAATGAACAGCACATAAATGAACGCCAACACAAAAGAACACTTAAAATCTTGCAAATTGTGATTTGTTTGGGAACTGTTGTCTTATTTATTATAACTTTCTCTGTAATGCTTTATAAGATTCCCATATATGACATTATATTTTTCAAATACTTGAATTGTATTCCCTTCACATCTGACTGGTGTGCAAATCAGGACATTCAGATCAATAGAGTCGACATTCTTTAGTCTATTGAGACATACCTAAAATTCGCTGCAATTTTACTTAAAAATAATAATTTAATAAATTGTTGTAAATAATGTATAATTACTATCATTCGATTGAATAGACTTCTAATGAGATAATCGTATATTAATTTTCAGTTAATATTTACATTAATTTTATTAAACAGATTTATAAAAGTTTTTGTTTTAAGCGATTAATTAAAATCTAATAAATATTTTTAGAGATAATTAATGTAAAAACCGTTTAAATGATTAGATTTTAATAATTAAAAGAAAAGAAATCCTTTTTTATCGTCTTTTGGTTCCACCGAATCCTGAAGTAGAAGTTTTCGATGAGTCAGAAGATCGGGTGTTTGGTTCAGAGAAATATGGCGGCGCTGTTTGGCGACCAAAATATGAGGACTGATTCCTATAATTGGTGTCATTTCGTGAGCCAAACAAATAACCGAGAGTTCCGCCGGCGAGCATTCCAGAGAGAAAACCATTTGAGTTACCGGTGTTTCTGTTATCGCTATAACCAAAGGAATCTCTCGAAGAACTACAGCCTTCAGAACTATCGAAGTAATCAGGGCGAAAACCGGGCGGTGGCGGAGAAGTGCGAGTTCTTCGATTGTCTCTATCAGTGAAAACTCCATTCGGTCGCAGACATGTGTAATATACGAGAAATATGACGACAACTAAACAGATAACAAATCCAATTGAAAATTCTTTCGAAGGTTTGCTTTTCAATGGATTATAATTGTAGTCATTAGAAGTGGTTTTCTGATTTGGCCCCGAATCAATTCGGTATTCGAGACCACAGGAGCCGCTCAGCACATAGTCATCATCTGCGTAGTCATAGCCCTCACAAATCACATCCAATGAACCGAACTTATAGTTGCTGTCGATGTTTGCTTTACACTCCCATTGGATGTCGAGTCCATCTGAGCCCCTGTTATAGCACTGGACAGTCTCGCCTTTGATTGCATCGCAATATCCTCCGACGCATTGCAGTTGTGGTACGGGTTTTGATCGGCGACCAGTTGTCCACTGATTGGGCTTAAGTGTCAACACCTGAATGTCTTTGAGTTTAATTTTGTCTTTTCGAGACTCAACCGAACCATTGGAAAACAGAAATGTTACCGAAAACAATATAAACGAAAACAATTGAAATGAATTCATTTTGAACTCAAAATTATCTTCAATTCAATCTATGAGTGAATAAGTGATGAAAATCTACTAAACTTTGACTCAATTTCTATGATTTCTGTTGACTTAAGACTTGTAAACATCTGATTGGATGACAAGTAATAACATGACGTCACTCAACATAACACTCATCACAACATTGAATACGAGTTCTGCGAAAACGTGTTTTTGCTTTAAACTGTTTAAACATTTAAATCTCAATTTTATTTCAATTCTTTGAGTTAATTATAAGCTAACCATAAGATGGACGACCGATTCTCTCACGTTATGACTGATCCCCGCTTTCGGACACTTCGAAGGTCTGACAAGAAAGTGAAAGTAGACCGACGTTTCCAAAACATGTTCACTGAAAAGAGGTTTCAACTCAAACATGTTGTCGACAAACGCGGAAAACAAACTGATGCTCACAATTCTGAAGACTACAATAAATTTTATGATTTGTCTGCAAAAGAGTCCGAAGAAGAAGATGAGCCCGAAGATGACCACTCAGTCGACCCCCAATCGGTGACAGACAGTTCCAAAGTTGTAAAAAGACCTCAAATTCCAAATGCGAGAGGACTCGATTCCGATGAAGAAAAGGAGTATTCGAGTAGTAGTGAGTCAGAGGACAGTAGTGATGAAAATGAAGAATTGGAGCACAAATGGAATGAATGGGACAAAGATGTGCCCAAAACTGATTCTATGACCAGACGTCTGGCCGTTTGTAACTTAGATTGGGATCGGATTAATGCCAACGATTTGTTTGTTTTAATCAATTCATTCAAACCTTCCGGCGGTTCAATACTTTCAGTAAAGATATTTCCGTCACAATTGGGTTTACAGAGAATGAAAGCCGAGGCCGAGAGGGGTCCGCTTCAGTTCATTAAAACCAAAGATTCACATAAACTGAATATACAATCAAATGATGACAACAATGACGACGAAGATCAGGAAACAGATGACCCACGAATTGTTGAAGAGTTGAGACAATACGAAATGATGAGACTTCAGTACTTCTATGCAGTTGTCGAGTGCGACACTTCCCTCACTGCTGAGGTCTTATATAACGAGTTGGATGCTATGGAATATGAGAGCAGTTCGACAGCTCTTGACCTCCGTTTTATTGCTGATGACATCACATTTGATGATGAGATTGAGCCCAAATCTGAGTGTTATTCTATGCCAGACCTCACTTCATACAAAGCGCCCCAATTTGTAAACAGTGCGCTCCAACAGAGCAAAGTTCGTATGACTTGGGATCAGACGGACCCCAAACGAAAAGAAGTGTTCGAACGTGTCTTCAATAAAGATGATGACGACGACGACATCAAAGCATATTTGGCCACTTCTGACGAAGAAGAAGAACAGGAAATTCAAAATTTGGATTCAAGTGAAGAACCGGCCCTTAGAACTAAAGATAAAATAAGTAAATATAAAGATTTGTTGAATTCTTTGAATGCGACCAAAGATCACAACGAAGAGAATCTCGAAATGGAAATATCGTGGGAACCAAACCTCAAAGATATGGCCGAAGATATGATTAACAAAAAAGAAAGAAATAAAGATATGTCTGCTTTTGAGCAGAATTTCACTAAAAAGAAAGAAATGCGAAAGCAATCAAAAAATGAAATCAATTCAAGAAGTGATGAATCAGACGACGAACTCATTTCTAAAAACTCCAAAAATAAAGTAAAATCTAAAAAGAAAAGCGAGAAAACAATTGAAGTGAAAGATCCAAACTTAGAGCTCTTGTTTATGGACTCTTCAGATGCTTCCGACAAAAAGCATTTCAATTATAAGAATATTATTGAAAATCAATTAAAAAACAAAAAAAGAAAACAAAAAAGTGTCGACTCTTTCAGAGTAAGTCTAATTTGTATTAATGTTTTGCTTCTATTTGTCGATATCTATGAATTGGTTTTTAAAACATTGTCTATAAATATCAGTTCAATGCCGACGATCCCCGCTTTGGAGCCGTTTATACGTCACATCACTATAATGTCGATCCCTCTGATCCTCACTTTAAAAAGACTGAGGCTTTTGACCAAATTATTAGCAAAACAACAAAAAAGATTAAATCAAACGAATTGGAAATTTCCGCCGACAAGACTAAATCGAACAGTTCCTGGACACAACTCGTGAGGAATGTCAAGAATAAAAGTAAAACTCTTCAAAACAGAAAACCCAATAAATTTCATATAAAGCAAAATAAGTTCAAGAGTTAGGCATAATTTGTTTACTAACAAATAAATCGATATTTTTGTCTACAAACCAAACAATAACCAGAAATGACTAAATCTTATCTTAATTTTTATAATTGGAAAGCTATTAAAACCTATAATCGGGTCATTCTATTGGCTTTCCTTCAAAGCTTGTCTTCTCTCGTGAATCAATCGGTGCTTTTGTTTCATATAAGCGTCGATTACTGAAGAGAAGGGCCCGATATCGCCGTCTAATCAAATATAATATAAATATTGATTAATATTCTCATTAATTAAAGCAGGGATGTGGAGGGTCTAGGGGGTGGGTATTCCAAAAGTCGCTCGACAAAACTCCTAAAATTCCCTAAAAACCTTAAAATATTTGCCGCTTCGCTCAGCGGCAAGGGGGGACTACCTGTAATGTTAAATTTTTCAAAATTCTAGGGGAACGGGGTAAACCCAGTTTTCGACTCTAGGGGGTAAGAGGTCTAGCCCCTTGCACATCCCTGAATTAAAGCATTAAATGAAATAAAATGAAAATACATTTTATAAAATGGTTGAGTTCGGCGTCTTTGAGGTCTTTTTTTTCTTTGGGACACAACTGCTGGTGATTATAGTATTGGTTGACATTTCTCTCATAATAAACACAATTAAAGAATCGTTGTCTCAGAATATTAAGGATCTCGTCGTCCACTTTCCTGAGTATCCATTTTATAGTAATTCTAAACAATCATTCGAATGGAGTTACCTGTCTCTCAGGTACTGCTGATTGGCCTCATGAATGCAAGCCTGGTCATCCGTATAGCACTGGTCAATAGTAGGCACCCGATGGAACTTCTGGTGATAATAGTAGTATTTGGGGCCTCGAAAGCGCTCCACAATATTGGCTGATATTTAATAATCGAGAGTCAAATTCAATCAAATCAATGAGTGTTACCTCTAATCCATTGAACGGGTGAATCGACAACAGCGACTACCTTCCGCATTGTCTTGATGAGTGGAGCCTGAGTGCGATCGGCCAGAGCGGGGCCCTCAAACATATTACTTTCTCCCATACTTTTGACCTCATTTTCATCAGACATCGCAAATGATTTAATTATTGAATGAAAACTGTTTTTATTCAATGTTTTGATTTTTACTAAAAGGACATCACATGTGATATACGAGAAGACACCCTATGTGTGTATTATTAGGGCAAAATTTTCCCGGAATTGATGAGAGTACCAGCCCTGTACATTTGCATATGGATTTGGTTGCAATAAAGTTAAGTTAACACTATATCGTTTTGAAAATTCCATAATTCTCACACAAATTACAACTCAACCTCAAACTTAAGTTACTTAACTCATGTCAAACCATCAAAACATTAATATTTTTGCCCCTTTTATGTGTTAAAACACTTGTGAAAGTCATAAGAAGTTGTAATTTGTGTGAGAATTATGGAATTTTCAAAACGATATATTAGCAGCTCAACGAGAATATAGGTAAACAAACGGCAAGTTTTTGTTCAAGCAATAAGCTTTTCAATGCATTAGCTAAGTACAAAGGTTTAGCAAGGATTGTACTTCTGCTGGCAGTTTGTTTACCTATATTCTCGTTGAGCTGCTAATAGTGTTATTTGTTGTCATGATTACAGGCATGCAAATGGACAGGGCTCGTACTCTCATCAATTCCGGGAAAATTTTGCCGAAATAATAAGCCTATGTGCAAGGGCAATCTAAAAACACAATATCATAATATAATCTTGAATAGAATCACTACATTAAAAATATATTTACCATCCGTCTCTAAAATATAACGTTATATATGTATTAATTGTTCACAGTTATGCCTTTCTCAAATAAACTTGGCCAAAGGTATGCCATCCCTTATTCTCAGAGAGTAGAGGTCTCCGCAGTACTTAACTTCGGTTTTCAGACGGTTCCCCAAAACCCAGTTCCCAACATTTTTTGAATTATTTCACTTATACATGGTAGATAATTTGGTTAAGATAGGTTAGGCTAGGTCATGGTGGGCTAGGTAAGCCTTGTAATAAGCTCTCAATACTGCTAGAGCTAATTCAATTTGAAATCTTTGTATCTTTAATAACAGGGTTGCCAAAGGGGGCCTCTTACCCCTTGAATCAGGGTAAACTAAGATAGGTTAGATAAGATCAAGATAGAATAGTAATAAAGTTTGTATTACTGCTATGTTAGCATAATTGACCAAAATGATATTTCTCAACTCTATCAATTAGTCATTGGAATAAGTATGGAGTCATCTGGGACAATACAAGAAATTGATTGGCTTGCACCATGTTTGCAAAGCCAGATCAAAAACTTGCAGTTTATGCTTATTATGAGAATATATATAAATTATGAACGAATCGTCACATTATTGGCAAAACTGGTATCCGATGAATAATAAGGATTCCCTGATTAGAGTGAATCCTTTCGCATCTGATTCACTGCTTTTAGCTTATAATCAGTTAAATTAAGTTAAATAATGATTCGCGCATTAATTGCTAGACTATAAATTATTGGAAGTAAAGAACAGTCTAAAGAGTTTTGAGAAGTGATCCATGTCAATTGTAAATTGTAAGGCACAGCATCTCATCAATGGATTATTTGTTGCAAAAACGGGAACTCAAAACTCAGAAAAAGTGGTTTTTCTGGTTTTAAGGCTTTTCAAATAAATGCCCAAATTTTCAATCGTGTCAATGATTGTGCTACTAGGTCTTTTTACAGTTTTACTAAATAACTTTTCAATAAAAACCTTTTGTCATCTTTTTCAGTTCAATTATAAATATAGGAATAGACAGACCAGGGGCTCATTATTATGACAATAGTTCTCTGCATTTGTATATGTGAATCAATTGTGACATAAACTGATCTGAGACACTCACTCGAGTCACTCGTTAAAAGCACGCACAAAATCTGATCACTTTTGACCTTATATCAAATGTACCAGTTTTGTGCATGGACAAGTATGTTATTGGGCATTTATAGCTTTGCCTTACTCTTTATTTGCAATACAGTTTGAAGTGTAGTTTACTTGTGTTGAGGACAACCAATAACCGAGAGTTCAAAGGATACAGAGATCACATCGAATTTAATGCCAATTCATCCATTTTGATCTAAATTACAATGTTTTATATTACAAGTTCTTATGTCCTAGGTATAGTTTAAATTCAGTTAAATTGACAAAATTAGCCAAAGTGGAAAGAAAATCTCAAAATTTTAGATAGGGTAGTTTCCCAACATTTTTGGTAATTTTTGAAGCCGTCGAAGCCTTTGATTTTTTGAGAGGGTTTTAAAATTTTCAAACTTGCATTTATGACTTGTTTGTCCTAGGTTGAATATTCTGTTCAAACTAAATGAACTCATATTTTTGATTACTAAAAACTGAACTAATTTATGAGTTAAGAAAAAAGATTTTAATAATCTGAAGGTTTAATTAAAATGGAATGATATGATTGTTTTAGCAAGGCAACTTTGTATTAACAGTGTTTTAATTACTTATAATTGTGAGAAATGGGGGGAAATGTGTTAAAACTAAAGACTAATAGAATTGAATGAATTGAGTTGTGTTTGGAATGGCTTTTGTGGCGTTCGTTGAGTTCAGGCTTTGGTATGGCTTTGATATGGAGTCTGAAGTGAACCCAAAAGCAGAGAATAGAGTGAAACGAATTATTAGGTGTTCTGTTGTACTACCGGTTCAGTCGGTTTCGTTCACAACAAACATATAGGCATTAGTGCTGTTCAGTCAGGTTTGATGACCCACTATAGACCCACATAAGACCCACTACAGACCCGCCAAACATCACAGTGTTAGCCGAGTAGACCCACAATAACCCAAACCACACATCAAGTGGTGATTTAAAGCCAGCGCTTATGTGTCGTTGAAATTCAATAAACAATCGATTAATCGCTAATTTGGACCAAATTTTCGCTTCTCTTCTCGTTTTCAGGTATTTATCGGTTTATTTGGCTTTTGTTTAATCATTTGAATGACTACTCATTGAAATGATTTATTGATAAACAAAACACATTAACAGTCAATGTTTTGAAACAGACATCAATTGTTTGATTTGTTTTGAAATGATTTGACTCTTATTTTGGTGATAGCGATGAGTTGTGGTCAACAGTATTGTCTAAAGTGGAACAATCACACCAATAATATGGTCAAAGTGTTTAACCAGTTATTGGATGACCAGAACTTCTGTGACGTGACTCTGGCAGTGGAGGGCACACACCTCAAGGCTCATAAGATGGTGTTGTCCGCCTGCAGCACTTACTTCAAAGACCTATTTGTGGCCAATCCCTGCAAACATCCGATTGTTATCCTCAAAGACATGCGTTTGGATGACCTGAAAGCCATAATCAATTTCATGTATTCGGGAGAAGTGAATGTGTCTCAGAGCCAATTGGGAGCACTCCTAAAAACTGCTGAAGTTCTTAAAGTGAAGGGACTCACAGAAGTCAATGACAAACAAGCAGATTCTCTCACTGCTCCCAACGCTTCCACCACCAATAAGGTGTCAAATGAAAGTCCTTCACAACAAACGAGTGTTACATCCGGTTGTCTTTCCCGCAAAAAGAGAAGACGAAGAGGTAATCATACGAACAACACTTCAATTTCTGGTGAAAGCGACCAGAATTCATCTCAAAGTGAGGACAGCGCTGACGATACCTCTAAGAGACCAAAAGAATTGTCGCCAGTAATTGATACCTCTTCGCGTTCCAGTAAAGACTCCAGAAGTTTGTTATCAGAAAGTAATCCAATTAAGACCACAATCACTAAAAGTGATACACAAAATGTAATACAAACCCGAAGGCGACAAACTCTCCAACATTTGGAGACAGAAACGAATCGCGACGTTCAGAGCGAACCTCTCAATGACTGCGAACAACGCGTTAATAACGGAAACGTAAGAAACCACTCAATTGTTTCGATTATCAAAACTATTCACTCATTCACAGCAGTCCGAGTCCTGGCAGTCAAGCGTTGAACACAGTACTGCTCTGTCTCTTCCGCCCAACGAAACGGAGGATGAATCTGAAGATATGTTCGGTAAGTTTGTTCACTAATATGTTTTCATCTGATATTATATTTGTTGAAATGCCATTTGGAACAGACGTTAAGCCAATCATATCATTTGACGAGTCTTCAACGCCTGTGTCCAACGCAATGGTTCTGCGCGAAGATTCATCTGGACTGATGTCGAGTCCTTCTGATGCCAACTCAATGGCCGGTCCCAGTTCTGCTCAGACGGGTGAGCACTTACTTTATTATTAAGTCATTTGTTTCACTGATTAATGGTTTGGAACTGAAATCGATTTAATCCGAATAACAAATCCATGCGTTTGAGTCGAACTTAAAGCCAGTAATAAGATATGCGGTACTTATATTCAGTTTAGTTAACAACCTGTGACTCAAACATTTCGTACATTTGAGAATAGAGTATTTGTTAGTGATATGTGAGGGGTGTGTCGTTCGAATGAGTGGTCGGTTAACGATGTGTTGGAAAATAATGTGCTGTTTGTTGTAATTGTAGGCAAGATATGTGTTTGTCATCTCTGTCACCTCACATTCACGGCTTACAGCAGTTTGAGAAGACATATGGCCAGACATTATGCAGACCGAGAGAGATATGAGTGCGAAATATGTTTGAAATCCTACTCTCGAAAGGATTACCTAAAAGAACATAAAAAATTAAAGCACGCGATTGGATAACAATTTGTTGATTTGAGTCTCTCATCGATTGTCCCATAATTTGACAAAAATTCATATTTTTCTACTTTTCCTCATTATATTTGTTTATAAAACACTTCTCGGCCTTTGGTTTCATAAATAAAACTAATTTATTCGATAGATTTGTATATTTTGCTAATCATTTCATTATTTTTGATTAAATACAAGAAACAAATGTCTGTTGAGTTGAAAGTAAATGTAATGATTCGGTCCTTTGATTGATAGGTAACATAAGAACGTCTTTGAGATCATTCGGCTTTCAGCCCATATATACTGATAGTCGTAGCGAATGTCCGTTTTGTCACAAGAAGATTGTAAACATGAGACGGCATATCAATGAAGTACATGTGGGGGTCCTCTATCAGTGCCAAATCTGTTGCCGAAAGTTTAAACGAAAAGACAAACTCAATCATCACTTGATTACCGAACATAGCATTTGATTACTCAATAATCCACGTCTTTTCCATTGATTTTCTCGTTTAACGCAATTACTCTTAAATTTGAATTAACTGTAAATTATCGCAAATTTCAATAATTATATTATTTTCCGAATTTTCGCAAACAATAAATATAAATGTAATTCAATTTAATATATTTTGATGTTATTATCAGATTATAACACATTTGTTGAATAAAATTATTGGATTTCATTCAAATCTATTTTCTTTCAATAGCTCATGTAAATGAGCAACCTCATCTAAAAGTGACTAGTAATCACTGATTATAATACAAATGATCAGATAAATGTAGTAAATGTGACAAATTGGTAATTTATTACTATAAATGCCAAAAAGCCAAAGAGAAATGAGATCTTTTCAAAGATAACTTATCACAAGGACTACAAAAGTATAGATTATTTACTCATTTTATAGTTTTGTTGAGAATTTTGAATTATATTTCACTGTAAGAGATGACCTTTTTGTCAAAAAAAAAGTTTGAGATTTGACTTTTCAACGAAAGGAAGGGGATATTTATAGCTCATCCCACTTGTGATCATCACAATTGTTGGCATCCTTTCATAGTTGTGTTCACTGAAGACATATTTTTATTTAATATTTGATTTTATTTTTTGAGGCGATGTATGGTTTGAATGAAATTAGAGGTAATAAAGTCAATGGTATAGAAGAGGAGTCTAATTTCTCAGCAAGTTCTTCGGCAATTCATTGGAATGACAAAGATTCTGTACGCGGTAATCTCAAACATTTACTCCATTCATATCGGTTTCACGTAAGTCATAATTCTAACCATCAGTAATGAATATAATAATTTTGTGCCTGTATCATCTGTTTAATTAACTGAATTAATTTAGTGACTAATTGTTAATTTTTTTGTTGAATATAATAAAGTTACTAATCGTCGCATTAGTAATACTCGACTGCATTATAGTTGTGATCGAACTTATGATAGATTTGCAAATATACCGACAAAACAAATGTGATTCTAAGGAAAGCCATCTGAATGACTCCCACTCTTCAGCACATACTATAGCCGAGGTGTGTCTGCAATTGCCAATTAAATTAAGAAATCTAATCAATTAGATATTTGGTATATTATTCAGGTTTTGCATTACTCGAGTATTGCTATTCTGTGTCTCTTTTCGGCCGAAATTATTCTGAAAGTGTATGCCTTCCGAACCGAATATCTTAAACATAAGACAGAAGTTTTCGATGCTTTTATTGTTTTCATTTCACTTATTCTGGATTTGGTTTTCATAAACCACGAGGACGTTCTCAGATATATTGGTTTAGTAATTGTCTTACGTTTGTGGCGAATCATTCGAGTGATTCACGGTATGAACAATCAGTGGTTATCAATCACTCTTCTATTTTACCGCATTATTGGAAACTTTCTCTTAAAGGTATCGCCATTTCAGTGAAGACCCCATTAGAGCACAGCTATGAAAAGGAAAAGAAAAAGAGGGAAAAAATGGATAAAGAATTGGCAGAAATTCATTTATACGTCAATTCACTTGAAATCGAAATAATGAATTTGCGATCATTTCTTAAAAAGAGTAATATAAATGAAGGATTGCCTCAAACCTATCTTAAAATTGACCGCAAGGTTTAATTAAAATGATCTCAATAGTGGTCAACCAATTTTTATCTTTTAACATCTGATTCATTTATTTTTGCATAATTTTATATATTTTCATACCCTATTACCTTGGAAATACCAGCATAACTAAATATTTTGTTAAAACTCTACTGGAATGACAGTATAAAGTGAGGTTAATCAATTTCAATTAATTTTATTTATTTATCTAAGTCACTAAGAATGGAATTTTTGATTATTTTTTATCAGATATTATCTTAATATAAATATTCTTGATATTCAAAAAGATTTCATTACAAGTTTACATTAAATAGCCTTTAATTCGCCTTTATTAATTGAATAATTCGAAAATGTTATTAATCTTAATCCGCTGTCGGTATACATCTTGTTTACCGACAGCATCCCAATCTCCAATTATACTGGCATACCCTTATTTCCGAGGTAAAATGGTAGCTTTTAAAATTTTTAATTGTATTAAAGTGGTTTTAAAGTTTTTGTCAGTGACTAGAAAGGTATCTTGATGGAAAATGGACTTGCTTATTTATCAGGTCAGGTTATTGGAGAAATCTGTTTAATGTAATTTGACAAAGTTTAATTTAAAGATTATATTAAAATATTTTATTATTGATATATCAGATAATATCGGATGAGTTAAAAATCTATTGAAATTCACGCAATTGACTCAATTGACTGTCAGTTTGAGGAAAGGAAGACAACAATTAGTGAATTTGTTATTCTAGGCATTAAATAAAATTAATAGAATAGTCAATTAATAAAAAATAGTTGTTTATACATGTATAATAAGATATTTCGGCAATTATTTAATAGTTATTTATTTTGTATTTGCTCAATTATTAATAAGTTCTTATTATTTGACTCTAAAAATGCATGTTGACATTGTTGTATTTTGTTTGTGTTGATGCTTTTATTTGCTATTACAGTAACTTGAGCTGCTTCAAAGTTTACACTTATTGAGCATGCACAATGTTGCTTTATTATAAACAGTTGAAAGTATGATCGGATGACAGAACAGAACATTGAATTACTTCTTAAAATTTGAGAAATGAATTCAATTAAATGCGTTATTAAATAATGACTAATAATAATGAAAATAACGGGTATTTCGGAGAATCGCTCGAAAATAAAGTGTTTGAAACGACAACTTTTGAAGTGATTTCGTCGCAAAACAATCACTCAATCGTTGAATACTTTGCGAATGCAATCAATTTAAAGCTCGAAACAAAAACATTTGATTTGTTTGACAACTATTTGATTAATTGCCTCAAAAGTGGTATTAATACCGAAACGAATGTAATATTTGGCCGCATTTTATCGCTTTGTTCGCATTTGAATGAGTTGTGCACACAATCAGGTCTTTGTCACAACCAATACATTCAATTATTTATATTTATTTCTAATTTCAGACATCAAAGCAATTGATGTGTCAAAAGATGACTTCGATACTAATTTATCACAAGTTTGTAATTGTTTTGAAAACTCTGAGTTCGAATCGGGTCTAAAATGTTTGAAAGGACTCCGAAATTGTTACGGAATCGGAAGTAAAAACATAACTGTTGTCTACGATTCTTGTGTTAAGACTTTAATTAGGAATTGCGTTAAAACTGTCTTCAGTTCTGTAGTGTTGCAAAATAATGACTCTTCCAAACAAATAGATCTCAATGAATGGGTTGTGGCTAAAAGCCCGGCGCGAATCGATTTGCAAGTATTAATACAATTAGTAAAAATTTGGATTCTAATTAAACAATGACGGAATAGGGCGGTTGGACTGATACGCCTCCCATTTGCTATGAATTGGGCGGTCGAGTGATCAATATTGCCATTCAAGTGAACGGAAAAAAGCCCATCGGAGCCAAAGCCAGAAAAGTTGATTTTTGTGGACAACCACTCATTTCAATCAAAGAATACGATTTTAACAGAAGATTGTTAACTGATCTAAAACTTAATGACATCAAAGAGTTATGTGATTATAGCGATCCCGACTCGTGCGGAGCTCTTATCAAATCGGCGCTAATTTGTTGTCAAATAATTGATATAAAAAGTAATGAAATTATTTAATGATTTTCACTGATTTTACAGATGTTTTCGATTGTTTAGATCAGAGAACAAATCTTAGAGAACAACTCCAAAGTTCCATAAATTCAGGGCTGGAGATAGAGTTGTGGTCAAATCTGCCGCAGGGCTCGGGATTGGGTACAAGTAGTATATTATCCGGTTGTGTGGTCGCAGTCTTATGGGTTCTTTTGGGTAAAAGGTTTTCTAAGACCTCATTAATTAACGCAGTTTTATATGTGGAACAATTGATGTCAACGGGAGGCGGTTGGCAGGACCAGGTTTGCACATCAATTCCATCAATTTTTTATATTTGGTTTTTAATATATAGATCGGTGGAATTGTAGGAGGGGTCAAATTGGGTCGATCTCTTAATAGTCTACCCATGACAATTGATTTCCAAGAAATAAAAATAAGTCCGTCCTTTCGAAACCAGTTGGACACACATTTAATACTGATTTATTCGGGTTCTGCCCGTTTGGCCAAAAATCTATTGCAAAATGTTATACAAAACTGGTATTTAAGAGACCAAAAAATAACCGACAGTTTCAACCAATTGCTTACGAATACAGACATTGTTTTTAAAGCTTTTCTTAATGAAGACCTCAAAAGTGTCGCAAATTTTCTTTCGAAGTATTGGGAACTGAAGAAGATTTTGGCGCCAAATAGTGAACCCAAACCAGTCTCGCAATTCTTGAAACGGTAGATACTCTTCAGTCAAAACATTCTAAAACTTGTTTGTATGCATTTCAGAGTCGAACCGTTAATAGATGGGGGCTCATTGTGTGGTGCGGGCGGAGGAGGCTTTATGGCATTAATTGCAAAACAACCAAACTTCAAAAATCAAATCATTTCTTTGATTGGAGTCTATTTACCTGAATATCAAGTTTATGACTGTTTTGTCGATGAGATGGGTTTACAGTTAGTGGTGAATGGCATCGAATGGGAAGTTCCCCATTGAAGTCATAAGTTATGTTATGGAATGCCATAAACTAATTCTTTCTCATCATTGGTTTTAGGATTCTTGCACTCTGCCATTAAATAATTAACCAATGCCATTCAATTATTATGTAAAATATATTTTTCAATTAATTGATGATTTTAGCATGGACAATCAACAGATATACCAAATGTGAATTTTAATCAATTTTATTTTATAATTAAATTTTTTAAAATAATTGTTACATTCATTTGAATGCAAATAATTAGCTTTGAAAAAGAATAGCAACTTGCAAGAAACGATGACACATTCACCCCAAAGGTGGCGCTTATTATTAGCCTCTTTTCAATTGATTTTTGAGGCAATTATTACGAAATGATTTTGATTTGAGAAATAATTTGCTGTCATTTCGGAAGTCAACAAATCCGGTAAATATAAGTTATATTACATTTATTACTCTCTTAAACACTCTTTCATTTGAATTCGTTTCCTTACAATCAAACACTCATTATTTGAGTTCAATGTATTTACTTTCACTTCAGATAAATATTTATCTTAAACTGAAATCATTAAAAGTGCTAGGTAGTCAGTTGCCATTTATTACCTAAATTCGGAATTCGACGCCTTTTCTATTAATGGTTTTTATTAATTGTTATTGATCACTTTTAAAAGCTTATGATACAAATGCATTTAAATAGAATTAAAAAAACTATAAATAAGTGGCTAAAGGGTTAGCTTCGCTACAGTTTCGAAAATACCACCTCTGGTCGGCTCAGAGTACTCTCCACCTCGTTCCTTTTTTGCCTGAAAAGTACCAATTGTTTCAAGATAAAATTCAATTCAAATTGCTTCAATTACATTTAATTTATTAAAACTGGTAACATATAATTGGATTGAGCTAGAGGTAACAATAGTTTGTCAAAATGACCCACTTTATCGGAACTATCCATCTACACATCTTTAGTTTAAACTAAATTTAGATCGAAATTTGTGGGCTATTGAGGACAGCCTTCGTGATCCTCAACTCTTATAGTTATTGGAGAAAATGATCAATTATTGAAATATTTAATGCCCTTAAGTTAAGACTTAACTTAAACACTCAATCAGTTAACTGTAAGAGACTTTTCTATCCCTCAAATATTTGGGTCACATTTGTTATAAATCGATTGAAGTATTGTTTGATAAAATCTCAAAGTTGACCATGGAAGTCATATATGAAAAATATGACTTTCTTATAAAACTCGAACCCATTACAAGATTTTAATATAATTTTGAGGTGAACTTCAACACCAATTTTTAGTATGATATATATGAGTATTCATTACTCATCTAGATAAGTCAATTGGTGTGAAAAAAATGTAAACAAATAACTGCTAATTAAAAATGGAATTTCAATTTTGATTTCCAGTAAATAGTTTTATTGTACTTTTCATAATAAGCCAACTATGACATTTTATCAAACAATACTTTTGCACTCTTTTATGAAAATTATTTTTTCACTACATCGATAGAATGTATACTATATCGTTTGTGTTAAATAGAAAGGTGACAGGGATGTCATACATGAAAAATATAACATTGTTATTAATTTCGAACCCATTACTAGATTTGAGTATAATTTTTGAGATGAACATGTACACCAATTTTTTGTACCTTATATTTGGATAGAAATTTATTCAAAAAAGTCTCATTTGTTCGAACAAAAAGTAAACAAATAAAAGTTAATTGAAAATGAGATTTTCTAACCAAGATAAAATATTTTGGGTAAAAAAGGTTTTAATAATTGAGTTAAACTTTATATAAATTATAATAATTTTGATTTACATGAAAGGGGTTTGACTGTACCTTTAGTATGTCACCTTTCTATTAAACACAAACGATAGTATATAGTTTTGTGTGTGAACACCCACCATCCCACCGCCGCTTTCAAAAATTTTGAAAATCTAAAATTCATTGCTCGGGATGTTTTTGAGGCAATTTTCAAATCAGAAAGAGAAATAATACCAAGAATAAACAAGGCCAAATCAATAGAACACTTACAGTATATCTCTATTATTCATATTCTTAGTTCAGTTTATTTTATGTACAGAATTGCATTGAAATCAATAAGAGTTATCGAATAGGTGAATGTCAATTGGAGACCCCTCCCCTTCCTCTCCCACAACAGTTAATTCTTTTCTGACAATAAAATTTGATTCACAATCAAATCGAATGATTTAATTATAAAACAATTGTTTTTGAGTGGAATATCAATTCTAACAATACTATAGTCACATCTAATCACAAACTACAAGCGAACCTGGTTATAATCCCCGTCTTTATAATTGCCTGGTTATAGTCCCTCAATTGTTCAAATCACTTTCATTGAAAATCATTATAAAATAACCTTGTTATAATCTATGAACTTGTCTAGTCCAAACCGAGGATTATATCCACCTTTAACTGTAATTCAAAGTTTTGACAATAATAGCAATTAAACGAACTTTTTTTTCTTATTCTTAGCTTTTATGAGAATTTTTCAAAATATCAAAACAATATTCAGAAGAAGAGGAATATCTTATTCTAAACAAATGTCTGAATATATCGAACAAAAAGTATGCAACGAATCTGATCTACAGAATAATGAGTTTGTATTCTTTTGGAAGTCCTTCCAATCTATTGATTTATTATCACTTCAGGAAAAAAGAATTTGGTTTAGGAGAGGGCAAGATACTTTTAATTAAGCAAAACGGCGAGTTTAGTGCTCTAAGCACTAAATGCACTCATTATGGCGCGCCTATGGTAAATGGAGTGCTATACAACAATAAGATATCGTGTCCGTGGCACGGGGCCACCTTTTGTGTGAAAACGGGTGATATCGAAGACTTTCCCGGATGTGACGGTTTGCTTAGACATGAGGTCAAAGTGAAGGGTTCCGATGTTATCGTTAGGGCCAAAGCCACTGATTTGAACAAAAAATTTAAAGTCAGGCCTTTAAGCGCTCGCAATGAAAACAATGTATTGACTTTTGTGGTGGTCGGCGGCGGACCCTCAGGATTACAGTGCGCCGATACACTTAGACAGGAGGGTTTCACTGGTAAAGTTGTTTTGATCTCCAGTGAAGACACATATCCTTACGACAGAACTAAATTGAGTAAAGCCATGAGTACTAAAGTCGAAGAACTTTGGTTGCGATCAAAAGACTACTTTAATGATGCAAATATTGAGGTACTCCTCAACACATCTGTGAATAAATTAGATTCGAAGACAAAATCTATTGAACTTAACAACGGATCGAATATAACTTTCGACAGAATATTTTTGGGAACTGGAGTCAGACCCCGAAAAATAGAAGCAAAAGGAAATGATTTGGAAAACATTTGTTACGTTAGGACCCACTCAGACGCCAATTTCATCGCTCAAAATGGCGTAGATAAGAATGTGGTAATAATCGGCACTTCATTTATCGGTATTAAGCTTTTGATGCAAGTAATTATTTTAATCGACTTTCATACGAAAGGTATGGAAGTAACCGCTTTTCTCAATGGAAAGGCAAAGTCTTTGACAGTCATAGGAAGAAGTAAATACCCCTTCGAACAGACTTTAGGTCAAAAAATTGGGGAACAAATCAAAAAGGTTTGTATTGAACTCAATTTTAATTAATTTGTTTTAACTCTGTTTTAAAAGCTCTACGAATCAAAAGGAATCAAATTTTACACCGAATGCAGAGTCAAAGAGTTTCGCGGATCTGATAATAAACTCAGAGAAGTGGTTCTCAATAATGATGAAGTGTTGAGCGCAGACTTATGTGTTATTGGAATCGGTATTAACTCAATAAATGGTTTCAAAATAACTTATATTTTTCTAAATAAAAAAAAGGTAACGAACCCAACACTCAATATCTGGAGGGAAGTGATATAAAAATGGATAACTCTTTTGTTTTGGTCGACAAAAATTTCGAGACTTCTTCTAAGAATGTTTTTGCCGGTGGCGATATTGTGAGGTATCCCCTCTCCTTCTTTGACGATAAAATCATTAATGTGGGGCACTGGCAAACCGCACAGTCACATGGTATACATGACATGAGTCTATTTATTGGTTTTTATTAAACTTATTATTGCTGCGATTCAGGCAGGTATGCGGCCCTTAGTATGTTAGGCAAGACTTCCGATTTTAAATCCGTCCCATTTTTCTGGTCAATGCTTTTCGGGAAAGGACTTCGATTCGCAGGTTTACTCTTAGAGATAACAAATTCTTCCAAATTTTAATTGAATTTTAAAGGAAATAATGAGGGTTTCAAAGACGTTATAATAGAGGGACAGCTCTCAGAACTCAAATTTGTTGCCTATTATATCGATGAGTATGCCTTAAAAGGAATATAAACTTGCAAATTCAAATTTGTCTTCAATATCAGTAACAATCGGGTGATATCTGTGGCCACAATGGCTAACGATCCGATCGCTACACTTTTTGCTGCATTTCTTCGAAATGGAAACACTTTGACTGTTCAACAAATAAAGTAAATTACTTTAAATCTATTATTTATCTCATTATTGCAATCATTGTTTCAGATCTGATCCAAACAAATGGATTAATTCAATGAAAGGCGAAAATTGATTTAAACATTTGATTATTGCCTAATGTAATGATTATAAAGCATTCATTTGACGCATAGTTTTATTTAATAAAAATGAGAACTAATTGTAAATCTATTAATCTATTAATTATTTAATGCAAACAAATGGCGTTAATCTTCCTCTTCGAAGGATCTGTTAATATCTAAATTCTTGAGATAGTCTGCGGCGTAATATTGTGGTAAAGGTTTTTCAATCGGTCGCCGAAGGAAGTCATCCCAATATTGTGGACGAGTTCTACCGATGGACTCGAGATAAGCCTTTTCTTGTGTCTAATAATCGAACTAATGATTAAACAATATTCGAGCGAAAGTTTAAATAATAAAAACCTCTGAAATGAAAGGTTTGCTCAAATATTTAATGACTTCCTCTTCATATTTAAGTTGTCGGTAAAGACTGAGTTTTTTCCCAATCGTCACTTTCGGGACGTATCGGTGTTTCCTATCAGACAATTATAAACAATCAACAAATGAATCTTGCAAGTTGTCACTCTCTAATCAATGCTATAAGTGATTCTACTTTCAATTCTAATCAATTGTTTGGTCGCATAACCAATACTTCTTTAGCCAATCATTTGAGAGTAGAGTCCAAATGAGTCCCACTTTAAAAATGGCACCAATTTTGTGACAAAACTGAATTCAGCGCCAATTTAATGACTTCTTCGCCCGAACCCTCCCCTCTTCCCCGTATCTACACAGAGAGCATTTTCCATTTTTATCGCAGACCAAGTTACTTTTTACGTTTTCATTATTATTTTGGCAAAAACTGCTGAAAAATATGTAAAAGTAACTTGATTCTTAACGATAAAAAGGGAAATGCCCAAACATGTGCACAAACATTTTTTAGAAAAATTAAAATCTCACCCTTTTTCAACATTTCCAGGAAATTTAGGCATATAACCAAGGAACTCACGTCTGAATGAGCTTAATATCACTGTTAATCGCATTCAATCGACTTTTGTATTCTTCAAACGAATTAATTTGTTTTCATTGAGTTTTCAAAACAAAACAAAACAATGAGTGAAATGCTCTCAAATTTATTCACAATTAACGCAATATTTGAAAACACAAATAAACTAAAAATACCATTAAATCAATTAAATATTAGTTAAATAAAATTTTTATTTGAATAAAACAATTTATTAATTCAATAATTAATTTATTTATTATTTTAAATTAAATATTTACTAGTTAAGTTATTATTCAAAAATTGTGACATTTTTTATGAATAAAAGTTTGTTTACTGTTTGGCGCAAATGTTTGTCTTCTGTTTTGATATTTCATAAAATTGTGTTTTTTGACAATTAATTGGTTTTGAAGAACTGGTTGACAATGAAGTGCAAACTCGTGGCTCAGCATTTAAGAGGTATTCATAATTATGGCTTATTTTGTAGTAATTAGACATTTATTTATAGTATTTTCAAAAGCCGTTCGTTTGTTTTCAAAGTTGGCCACAGAAGTGCTGATTATCGCCGATCGCAACAAAGTATTTATTCGTCACTCAATTCATTTGATGTGATTTCTGTCGTTTTATCCATAAATCAGATGAAATTGCAATCACTTAATGAACATAAGACTGCTTTCGTTGAAATACTATTCGAAAAACAATTCTTTGCTTCGTATGAATGCGAAGACGAAACCAAATGTAAACTCTTTATGAAAGTCAGTATTTAATCCAATTTTGTCTTTTGATTAAAATTTGTTGTTTTAGTCATTGATTTTAGTATTTCGTGTCTTAAATATCGACAAAATCGCGAACTCCTGTACTCTTATTATGGATGAGTCGATGCCCAGAATTATCTTTGAAATGAAGTTAAAAAGTGGTTGGAATTAATTTAAATGTTCTGAACTCTTACTCACTTGAATCTCATATAAAAGGTGTGAATCGCGAGTATTTCTTACCGTATATGGAATCCAATCAAATGCGATACAATCCGGACACGAATCCTACGAATCCTTCTTTCAAAGTGGGCTCCAAGTAATCCATTTTTCATATCAATGATTAAAACAAATGATTTGATATCTATTTTAGACTTATGTCGGAATGTCTTCAGAATTTTTCAAATGACACAAAAGATGTTAGCCTTTGGTTGACTACCGAACAGATTTTGTTCAAAAGCTATTTTGATGACATCGAAGAACAAAGTTTGTCATCACTTCTGACTCTATTTTATAAAATGTTTACTTTTTAGATATAATGACTTCGTTTGCCTACAAATCAAGAGATTTTCAAAATTATGTCATCACTAATGAAATATCCGTCACTTTTAATCTCAAAGATCTTAAGGTTAATATCACTATATTTTGAATAAATTGAATAAATCTTATTCTTGTGGTGAATATCGACAGAATTTCATAGATTTCGCCACATTTCACGACCAAAAGGTTGACTGTTATTTCGAGGCTTCAGGAAAGTTAGTGTCCATTCAATTGAGGGCCAAAATAAGGCAAAACTCATTATTGTTTGCTTTAACTTTCAGACCGATTCACTTCATCGTCAATACAAATGAGTTTTATTCCGCAAAACTAATGTTAGCCACTCATGACTTTCCTGAAGATTACTTTCCAGTTCCCCCCTCTCTTCCGAATGTTAATACTCAAAATCAAAGTTTGTTGAGGTCTGGCGTCAGCCCAAAACACCAAAGATTTGTTCTAAAATTACTTTATTTCAAATTTAAGTTCTGGTAATCTGTCTGTCCACTGTTCCGCTCAGTCTGACACTAGAAATAGTGTTATTCAGAGTTTTAACCCGGAATGTATTCTCAATACTTCGGTGTCTAATAACGAATCGAATTCATTTGCAAACATGAATCTGATGGATAGCGCTGACAATGACGATCCATTTCCCGAAGATGATAATATTATTGATGATATATTGTCGCAAATGCCTAACTTTTCAGCAGATAATGTGGATAATCTGGATTCTATTCCCTCATCAGAAACTATTGCCCGACTTAGTGGAATAGAACTCAAGAAGGTTTGTCATCGCATTTAATTTAATTATTTAATTATACAATTTTATATTGAAGTATCACATGAGTGTCCTCTACGATGACGACGATGACGCCAATGTGGTCACTTGCAGTCAGGACATTCTGGTTCCCGAATCTGATGAAGAGCAATGAATAAAGTGTTTGCCCCTAATATTACTGATGTCTTAAAAGCCATTTAATTAAAAACTATTTATTTTAATATTGTTTTAATCAGAAATAAATAAATCAGTAAATAACGGGTCTATTATTACAAACACAACTCAAGTCATATAAAGCCCAGCGCTGTCTCATATAATTATTGCAGCCCTCTGTGACTATTGCGGTGTCGGAATCCCTATTGTTGAGAAGACATTCTCCTTTATTACTGAAATCCACTGAAGTGAAGGAATAGTACGTAAATATCAATTCAAGAAAAATAATCAAATATTGAGAGCAGTGACCGCTAATGACTGACCCGATCGACAAATTGGAAACTTCGTGGCACAGAAGTTGAGACATGTGTTGAGTGAAGTGGAATTCCTATAATAATCCAACGGAATGTCAGAAATATGTGACTTCCAAATACACGCGTTTTCAGTCACAACATAATTGTCTGAAACAAAGTCACAATTTATTGGTTTTGATTGTAATTGTAATACGAGTTCTCACGATATTCGCAGCGATCGCCACAAAATCCACATCTAATTCATCCGAACATAAATTTAATCAACAAATTTGCAAAAATAAGTTATCATTGGAAAAGAATACCTGCAAAGACAGTGGTAACCAATAAGTGTTCCTTTTTCATATATGTCAGCACATTCTCCGCCATTAAGACAGGGACTGGAAGCACATCCTTTTAATTCTTTCACTTCAATGACCTAAGATTTTAGAATATATAATCAATTGAACTAAGTTATAATTGTAACTATGCAATTTTAGATAAAATTGAGAAGGATATTTAATCATTATAGCCAGGGATGGCCAAAGAGTGTTCGACCTTTTACTCTCCCCTAGAGGCGAAAAATTGTCATTCAAATCCGATGAGTTTTGATCCCTTCTAGAATTTTTGCAAAAGTTTAACATTACTGGTATACTCCTAGACATTTTTGGTCTTCTAATGGCCAGACCCCCCTCTAGAGCCGTCTATCCCTGATTATAGCGATTAATAATTATGGAATTACTTCGACTGATGAATGACAGGTCGATGTATTGCATATTATTTCAAAGTAAGTCCACTCTCTTTCTGCGATGTCTGTCCTGTAAGCGCCACAATTGGGTGAACTCACTAAAGGTTCTGTCTGTTGATCGGCCCAATGGAGAACACATGTACCAGAAGTGCTGCTATAACTCACACTTTTGCAATGAATTTCGTCCAAACACATATCTATGCAATCACTTGAGCTCTCGGCCACAGACCAGACCAAAGCGCTGCCATTCAAGCATCCGTTGCGGAATGTCCTCATATTTACTGCGATTAAAATTTCGAGAATAAGTCACTCTTGAAAAGTAAATTGAGTTGAAATTGTTTGAGTCATACATACATTGATCGCAATGTTTTCCGCACCAATTGCACTGAAAAACCAATACTTTATAGGTTTGACTCGAATCAAAAGAAAGCAGTTAACTTTACCGGACAATTGCACTCATATGTGAACGACTGTTGTGGAGGCGGTAATTGAATTGGTTCACAATCGCCTCCATTCTTACAAATTCCGGGAACATTGAGACAGATATCCTCATTAGCAGATGGTTTTGGCTTTTCATATGAACACTCGGAATCATTTATGATTTCATAATAATCCCAAATCTCATTATTCTTGGAATCGCATCCCATCACAAGTTGGGTATCATTTCTATTGACATAATTGATAAGACAAGAGCCCATATTTCCGAAGTCAACACTTTTACAGTTAGGGTTTGACAGACAGAACTCTAAACAACTTAAACAAAATAAAACATTGGTTTATAATGTGGTGATAATGTGATGAAAACCTCTTTAGACTGTCCACCTCTAAGTGACCAAAGAAATACTTGGCCATACATGCGTTCGCCATATGTATAGTATTGTCTGTAAATGTAATCAATAATAAAGAAATAGCGACAAATCAAACCTCATTTGAATATTCATACAATCTTTGCATGTTTTGCCGCATTTTCCTCGAGAGCATTGTTTTCGTGGTCTCTTATCAATACACTCCTGATCTTCAATGCAATTGATTTCAAAAGAACTGAAAGTCATATGCGATGGACTGCACTTCAATTTTTCATCCACGGCTAATTTTTCGTCATATATATAACAAAAAGGAGTGACTTCTGTGCTTTTTAATGCAGATGTATTAACTAGGGCGTATTTTTGAGAGTCATCCTCAAGCTCTTGATCGGTCTGTTTTTCGTTCGAGTCATCAAATTCAGAAGGATAGGGATTCGTTTGCCGACCATACTGTCTATAATATTCAAGAAGATTGGAGGGTTGTTTAAGGGAAATCCAATTTTCGTGGTCAACCACTTTATTGTAGAGAACATTTAAATCAAAAGTAGTGACACTCCTGGGCTTTACAAACAGAGCTGACGAACAAATGGCTAGTTTTTTACACTTTTCAATGCACTCTGAAAGTGATTTAGTTTTTTCTGATGTCTTGTATTTCACCATAGTGCACTTATTCTGAATTTTTTCCACTTTATCTAGAACATTCAAACAATCATAGAATAGGGAATTGATGAAAAAGAGGCGAATATACACCTCATATAATACAGTTCACTCTGTTTCTTATGAAGTGACCAGAATTTGCGGTTTAGTTCGGGGGAGAACGACAAAACTATATACTATATTCTTACTTCGTAAATGTAGTGAAAAATCAAAGCCACACACATATTCACTAAAATATTTATCAAATTAAGAAAACAAGTTCGGTTCAAACTTAAATCACCACTTCATTTACACAATTTATTAATTTTAAAAAGTGTTTAATTAGTTAAAAATTAATTTTAAATGAATTTTTTTAATAATTGAAATTCTCATCAAAAATGGCCGTTTCGCGTCCATTTTGTTTATTAACCTATGCCTAACCTAACCTAGCCATTCCGATTTAAAATTTCCAGGCTTCATCAATTTAATACTTAAATCTTCGCCAGGGATGCCCAAGCTTTTCGGCTCTAGGGGGGGTATAGGGGGTAGTTTTTTTTTAATTTGCCGCCAAAAAAACGCAAAAAATTTGCCACCTCGCTTCGCTCGGCGGCGAGGGGGGGGGTATACCTGTAATGTTACATTTTTTTTTAATTCTAGGGGGGGGGGGGTAAAGCCAAAATTTTCGATTCTAGGGGGG
>JAQGCS010000245.1:0-28715 GCA_034702105.1 Fuscozetes fuscipes
CCCCCTGATTTTTTGGTCCGAGGGACCCCCCCCCCCCCTGAGGTCGGGTACCTTCCGCACCCCTAATCTGTTTTGTTCTGTTCCCAACTTCTAAGAGAGCCGATAGGCTTTGAGCGACACATTCCGAAGTGAACGGCATATCATTTGAAAGAATCATTAATTTATAGAAGACCTCAACTAATATCGGATTTGAAGTCACTTTCGTTATTAACCCAAAACTTTGACATCAAAGCGAAAAATGAGAATTTGATTTATAGTCGCAAAAAGGGATGAATCAAATTCTATTATAATTTCTATTCATTTTCAATAATTTTCTTATCCAACAAATATGACAAACATCTTATGTTATCTCAAAAATCATTTGTTTCCCAATCATTTAATTTGCAGTCAAATAAATAACTTATTTATTTGACATTGAATATGATATGACCAAGATCTTCCATAATAACATTCTTGTTGAAATGTGTAAGTTTCTACTATAAAATAATAGCATATTTTTAATACAAGTAATAAAATAATTTGAAAGCATCTTTCTATTAAAAATGAGTTGAAAGGTGAAAACTAACTTATTTTCTGTCGGCTTTTAAAAAATGCATCCCTGATCATTAATTATGCAACATTTTAGAGCCGCTAACAGCAGGTAATCCTTCTGTGATTAACAACAATTGCTACTAAACACAAAACACAAAATAAACTAGATAAGCGCCACTTTACATTTGTAAACGATTAGATATCACACCATTCATGAGCCAGGGGTGCGGAGACTGGTCGACCTCAGGGGGTCCCTCGGACCAGAAAATCAAGGGGGTATGGGGGTATTTTCCAGACTCACCGGAAAAAATCACAGCACCCCCATGTAAGCTTTTTTCGAAATCTCCAAAATTTGGACAAAAACTCATAAAATTCCCTAAAGAACCTCAAATAACATGAAAGTAAGATTTGAACAAATTTTAATAATTCAAACTTAAATATGAATTAGAAATGGATTTTCAAGAAATACCGAAATCTTCAAAAAATATACCCGAAATTAAATCAACTGAAATATAAATGAATGAAATATTTTAACCCATTTTTTGGTTGTATTTTCGCCTAAATTGAGGCAAAACGTGAACACAATTTTGATTTCAATGAAGAGATAGTGAAATAATTTCGTGCAAATGATTAGTCGATCGCAAACAGAGCAATTGGTATGAATTGGAAGCAATTTTTATATCAAATGTCGTTATTATTAGGGTTTTGTCGAAACATTTTTGGCTCAACTAATGGAAAGTCTATTTACTGTTTGCTTTTGAATTAAAACTAATAATCGATAAATAGGTTTAAAATACATTTTTAAGATGAAATGCATTAAATGAAAAATATTTTTGTGTCGATCAGAAAATTTGTGCCAATTTTCCCCCACTTTTGCCGCTCAGTGAGGACTTAATCGGTCGGTTTGAGCGAAAAATTCTCATAAAATGTTAGGAATTATTTCGAGAAATAAATTATATAATCTTTTAAAAGAGTTTATTATTGATTTTTAGCTCAATGTCTGCTTTGCTTCTGATGTATGACTAAAAATAAGCAGATTTTCGATGCCTTCGATGAGAACCACTCTTTTCGCTTCACTTATCCAAACAGAAAGCGAACAAAAAATCTATTTATTACACAAAACGATATTAATTTCAAATAATTTTTTTTAATAATAATATAACCGTTTTTTATACAAATTAATCAAACTTTCAATTATTCAAATGACAAATATTTTGCAAATAGTTTTGTTTTAAAACAATTTTCTTTTTGAAATCAATAATAATAATGGACTACAAAATCAGTAATAATTAACTAATAGTTTGTTTTCTGCATTAAAATCGTTATAATACACAGAAATCGAAGAGAAGTTCCACTTATTATACAATTTGTCATTTTAGTTGAAAATATAAAATCTGGTAAATAATGACATCACAGGCCTTAACTCTAAACATATGACACGCTTTTAGATCTTATGCGAAACCAAAGCCTTCAGAACACTCTTGGATTGCCTTCAAAAGCATAAGCCGTAACTTATCGTAAGTCTCATACGCGGGTAAATCCAATTGATTGAAACTAAAAGGAGCACAGAGTCAGTCATCACACATTCGTTAGTCAATTAGAAGAGTTCACTTACCAGGTGTGAGCAGATGGGAGACGATCAGTGGAGCGATCGTCTCTATGGATTTGGAACTTTTGTGAGCCATTCATTCCTTCGAGGGCTGCGAATCCTTGGAGCGGCACTTTGGAGGTACCGGTCACGAATTGGAGGAACTTAGCCCTGTCCGCCTGGTCAAAACTGCGCAGTGCTCTCCAAAACCATTGAATTTGTAGTGAACTGGACTGGTATTTATGGTATTCGGTGTTGGCTTTCAGGTCATCGATGTCAACGTTGGGCAGACCTGAGATAAGAAGCTCCAACTCTTGTTCGTTGAATATAGAGATCAGTCGTTTGGGTATAATTTCATAAAAGCCTTCGAGGAAAGCATTCAATTGTTTCTTAATAGAACCGGTCATCTTCTCCTGACAGACCAGATGCACGTATTCGTGTTTCACATCTTCAGTGACAGTAATGTTACGGCCGTTTGGCTTCAAGTCTCGAACTTCAGTGACTCCGAACTCTTGAATTTCTATACTAAATGTCAACTCATAGCCCAAGTCGTGAATTTCATGCTCTAAGAGGAAGACCAACCCCTGATAGAAAGAGTAGTCCTCACTCTCCATATCGGTATACCTAATAAAAAGTAGCGATAATTATTAGAAGTGATCAGAATATGATTAATAGATTTCTTACTTCACGAGTTTTCCCAAAATGTGTTTATAGAAAGAACGGGTAAAATAGCACTCAAGGAGTTTATTGTCGTAAACGGCTTTAGCGATGACTCGACCGACGAATTTGAAATAACTTAAATGATTTGAATTGCAATGCGAGGCACTGTTTATCATATAAGTCACTCTATCACCGGGAGAGGTAGTGAACAGGGCGTACATTGGATTGAATATTTCGCGTGATATTATGGTATACCACTCCCGCAAAAGCCCACCGGCATCCTGACCCTCTTCTCCTTCGAATACAATATAAAACCTATTCTTCCACTCTTCTGCAGAGCGTCTGTGAAGTTCTCTGAATGAGTCTTCGAAGACATGTTCTCTCCTGACGTGAACGGCTAAGTCCTCTCTTCGGGCGCCGTCATCCAAACGCTCCAACTCTTGTCTAAAATATCTTCGTTTGACATCGAAGTCAAGAACTCGGGTGTGATCGACGAGAACAGAAAAGGGGCCGTCGGCTAATGGAGTCGAAGATTGGCGTAAAATTTGATTCAAAACTATTCTATGAGTTTCCGCGAAGTTTAGGAACTTTTGAGTGTCGACAGGAAGGTTGCAAACGGTACCACTCGCTTCAGCAGAACACCCATCAGGTGCTGGAGATAACGGAGCGACTTCTGCATTAATGTGCGCCAACTGTTGGTCGCGTGTCTCGAGTCTGTGGTCACGACGACGGTTGGGTTCCTTTTCTGCGGCGTGCACCAAGAAGAAGGCTTCCACTGCTGGCTGTAAGACGAGCACTGCATGATGGTCTGGTGTGTCCGCCAATTCTAAGAGACAAGAGCTCAGAGTTTGCCAGAGTTCGTCCAAATGAAGTTCATTGCTAAGACTGTCGTCCTGTCCGTCCACTTCCATTGCAGAAACGGAATCAGTTCGCGATTTATTCTTCTGGAGTCGAATGGAATCTCTCAATTGAATGATTACTTTAAGAATTCTTAAGAAAAACGATTGACTCGACGCCTTTGCAGTGAGGGCTGACATCGATGGTAACTGAACTTCTCGGGCGGCGATATTGTGTTTGAGATTAGACGGAGCTGTAATCACAACAGTGGTGTTTGTGAATCTGTCCTGAATCAAACCCTTTCCAATCTTCTCAGGACTCTGGCCGTCAGAGTTCATATCATTGTTAGTAGTTTCGGGATTTGTTGAGTTGAGAGCTTTGAGTTCTTCGACTAAAGAGTTGATGTGTTGACAGACAACAAAACCCAACTCTTGTGCGCCGTTAAGAAGTAAACGAAGAACAACAGTACGAGTGGAAAAACAGCTCCGCGAAAGTCTTAATAAGAGAGCCGTTGCGTCTTCTAAGCCTTCTTCAGAACATGATTTAGAAGTGAGTACATCGACTGCGAGTTTCAGTTGTTCTTCAGATGCGATAATCTTTTCGTTTTTCTCTTGAGATCCTTCGCTGACCGAAACATTTGACTTCTTATCACTGATTGTAATATCACTTTTGACTTCGTTGTTATCATTTGTTGATTGAGAAGTGGTCTCTAACCCCGTTTCTACTGCCAGAGGGGTCGAAGTCACTGGAACTGTGGCTGTTTGGGGCTCATTAGCGGGCAGTGCCAATGATATTAGAGCTAACAATCGTAATAACCTGTCCGTAAGCATTGAACTTCTTTTGATTACCGGATGAGACAAAAGACTAATAATGTTCGACATCGGAGAGGGCTCTACACTATGAGACCCGGAATCCGATTCTTGACTTTGCGATGAATTGGGAGTTAAAGAAATTCCTGAAACTAAATAAAAGATATTAGTATTGAACTCAAATAAAGTCAAAATTTTATTACGTTGTGCTTTGATAACACTCTTTCCTTTACGACTATTACTACTTGAGTCCAATTTGACCAAAACATCCCAGAAATCTGTCGGCAATTTAGAAGCCGTCGGTGTCTGAGGTGTGGAGAAAGGAGTCTCTTCTTTGACTGATGGCTGATGACCGTCGGGTAAGAAATGGTTGGGGAAGGACTTAGCCAGTGCTATCAGTGTGTCCAATACATGACGACAGACCAAAGGAGAGGCCTGTGGGTGAATTGTAACAGTGTTGGCACTGGTATTACAAACGCCGCTCTTTTTAGCACTGTTTCCAGATCTATGCACTTGAAAAACATTGGTTCGACAGCCGAGCGCTGCATCCAAACTGATGGACAGCCACGAAGCGGTTGAATGGGTGGCACTTCTGTTTAGTGATAGAAAATTAGAAAACACTTTTGATTGACAGTAAAGGCCCTCATATCTCATAATCGACATCCAGAAGAGCCATAATTCTCTTCTGACCACAAGAACGCAAGCTCAAGCGGTCAGAGTTCATGAGAACCCTCTCTCAGAGCGCGTTTCTAATCATTGGGCCGACTCTTAGAAACTCGAAAATGACTTACTTGTGATTTTGTGCAGCGCTGGCATTACTACCCTTTCGAGGTCTGATGTCATTCAATTCTTTTTGATCTTTAGTCTTATCCATTATGGCGAGTAAGGACTGTGTGACCCACTGTCGAGTAGGGATGTGATAACATAAATTACGAAGAACTCTATGCAAACGAATTGTGTTAAGTTTAGGCTCTTCGACAAACAGTAGAATCAGAAGACAAGAGAGCGCTTCGTTATCCAAAAGTTGACGGCCACGGAATCGACTGCTTGTAAAGGTAGGTCTGTGGGCGTTGGCGCTCGAGCTGGCGTTCAAATTGCTTGCGCCTGTCCCTGATCTGGTGGATATATTCCAAGGCCATTGACCGGGAGGTACGGTATGAATGGTATAACGCGCACCCATTCTTCCCGTCGCTATATAATCGAAATAAATAAATGATAATCGAAAATATAAGTCATAGTCTGTGACCAAATCATACCTGCACTGCGAAGAATACGGGAAAGAGCAGTTCCTGCGTGGCTTGAAAAGAATCTCTCTTGAATTTGTCTATGTCTGGCCTCTAACTCTTGTCTCAGAGTTTGGGCTTCTGAGGCCACATCCGGTGGCAGTAGAGCCAGTTGACTGTCATCCATATCAGCCAATACTTGTCGTCTGAGACTTGGAGGAAGTGTTCCAATGAAACTGCCCGCATCGACAGGTGCTTCGGGGTTGGTGTTTTGTGCGGCGATTCTCTGTTGTTCTGCCCGCTGTTGAGCCAAAACCTCTTCTTGAATATTGGGCGGCAAAGCGGCCAAAAATTCTGGATTCACTTCAGTAAAGGTATTGGTTGTGTTACTACTACTGGCCTGAGTGGTCGGCACATTATTAGCTGTTCTTTGCTGTTGGATTCGTTGTAAACGCAAATGTTCTGCAATTACTTCTTGTCGTATGTTTTCGGGCAAAGCTGCTAAGAATGATGGGTCGACTCCTTCAGGAATTTCTTGATCTTAATATGAGTGCATTTAATCAAAATTTAACACAAAATTAATAAATTAAATACAAATAACTCAAAATCTATTGTCTATCATATAAAGGATAATATCATTGATATTTCTCAACAAATAATGCAAATCCAATGTTATTAAGTGTTACACTGCATAGCCCTCATCGAAAAAAGAATAAACAAAATCATGACTTACCACCCAATATATGAGAAAATTCTGAGGGAGTGGTTTGGCTCGGGTTGGAAGCAATAGGTTCGTCATTGGTCTGTACTTCAACAACAGTGCCCGCTTCGGGTGTTGTACTGCCAACTACTGCGGATAAATCATTTTGTGGCTCATCATTGGTCACAATATTGAGTCCTTCACTACTGGTATTGGTAACGGTAGACAAGTCCTCCGGTGTTATTGCATTTCCGATTTCGTCACTTTCACACCTGATAGGAGGCGGAGGTCTGTCTCGACTGTCATCAGATGTCTGCGGTGTTTCGATGGTATGAAGTGGAGTCAGTGGTGGCATAGGAGGAATGGACGGGGAGAGGGCTGAGTCTGCGATTTCGTTATTAATTTCCATTTGTCTCTCGTCATAAATAGGTTGAAAATCAGGGATTCTATTGATCGGAGGCATGGCTGGCAAAACTTGTGCTTCAGTGCACACCATTTCAGTCACTTCATTGTCTGTTTGAACACTATTCAAGTCTCCATTAGTTGTGGCTTCTGTTACTTCCATTGAAATGGGTGGTGTTGGGGGAGTAGACAAAGGATTGGCTTCACTTCTAGCGGTAGATGTTTGAATGGCGGGCCCCAAAACCTGTTCGACAAGAGAAGCGGCTAACTTCTCAGTACTGATATTCATCTGTTCATTTGATTCGGGTTTGGGTTCATTAAGTTTGGTTTCTTCTTCGGCGGCGCGTTTGGCCTCTTCTTCTTTCTTTTTCTTTTCTCGTTTATCAGTCAACTCTTCGTCGCGATGTTTCTCAAGACATTCGATGATCTCTTTTTTGATTAGAGAAACACAATCGTGAAGAGAGTCGCCGTCTAATACTCGCGACTCTTCAGTCCAACGAAGCATTGCTGAGGGCACAGACCCTAACGTAGAGCTGGTATTTCCTGATATAAAACTATTGGGATTTTGCAATTCGAATAACTCGTCATCAGTGGCCAGAATATGGAAGTCATTACTGGTGAGTATAACTTGAGCAGGCGCTGAACTGGCCCCCAAACCGGACGAACTTGTCAATTGAAGAATATCCTGAGCTGTGTTGGGGCCAAGAAGTCTTTGAAGAATAGCGGGTGGATTTGGATGTCGAGTACCACTTGGGATGTGCCAACTGTGATGATTGGCAGCGTTTGTACCCAAAGAAGGTCTATATATGCGTTGTCTTCCACTCCTATGGGAGCGATTTGCGAGAATACCTGAAGCAGTGGCTCCTGTTGTGGCCGAGTGCGAGAGAACTGCTCCACTCGTGGCATCTCCATGTCTTACAAGCAGTGGATGTGAAATTGAGACGTTTCCTGGGGCTGGCGGTACAGTAGGTTGAGTGCTGTCAGTGCCATTTGCGTGTTCGTCGCCTATGATCGGCAAAAGAGTTGACAGACGATCTCCGACGTGGAGAACAGACGTTGGAAACATTTCTTCCAAATCGAAGACTAATCCGTCGTCTCTGTCGTGATATCTAAACAATTGGTCGCCAATCTCATCGTGGTCGACAAAAGCTGAAGCCTCATCGTCTTCTTCAGGATCGTCGTCATCGTCATCATCAATGTGTTCGTCGTCATCATCTTCGTCCTCATCCTCATCATCGCGTTCTTCATCAGCACCACTTCCATCATCATCATCGTCGTCGTCATCATCACTCTGAGACTCATCTCCACTCTCAGATTCAGCGCCATTAGAGTTGACAACATTTTCGTGATGTTCGCCCTCTTCGTTGTGATCTTCTGTCTCGATTTCATCATTGTGTTGATCTTCTTCGTCGTCATCTGTTCTGATCTCATCCGAAGCAAAAGTACCACTTCTGGGATGGTGGACATCATTGAAATTATCAAAATTAACGCTTTCGAGAACGTGGGCGACATAGTTATCAACGTTTTCATCGACTGTGGCTTCAGTTGAGACAAATTCGTTGGCGTCAGAGTTGTTCTCTCTTTGGAGGTCTGAAAATGTATTGTTATTCGAGACAACAGTCGACTCATTCATATTTTCGTTAGGATTAGAAGTTTCGACTGAAAAAGTGACAGTTTGTGAATTGTTTAGCGTCGCCGACACATCCTCTTCCATGGCTTCGGCACTAGAGGCTGTCTGTGGCGGTTGACTAACTCTTCCACTCCTGACTGCCATTTGTGGCGGAATGTTTACAATCCGAGAGAGAGTTTCTAACGGCTTTAGAGTGGCGTTCACTGTTTGCGCCATATTGGGTGAGGACAGGTCTAAAGAATGCGTGACTCGGGCCAAGTCTGTGACCAGACCTCGACGTAACAAATTCTTGACGATTGCATTCATTAGACTCGTCTGACTTCGTATTGAATTTTGGACATTTTGCTGTGAAGACGAGGCAGTGGTAGGCGCCGGACATGACTCGATCATTGTTGAAATGAGTGAAGTTAACGCTTGAATGCGGGCGTGCTTGTCATTGGACTCGGGAAGAATGAGCGCCCGATGCAGAGCACTCTTCACTTCATTGACTAAACTTTGCTGAACTTCCGGCGTATGAGTAGCCGAAGCCAGTGCTGCGAACAACACACGTGAAAGTGCGGGACAGTCTCTATCACCAATTGTTTGTGTTGGAGGCAGTAAATGGTCCAAAATAAAGGACAGTGCAGTGCACTCTTCTGTGATTAGTTCTGATTGACCTAAGATTACAAAATGAAATTAAAAACTCTTCCCTGATATATCTGAAAAGTACTGACCATTTGTGTAGATGTGGTCACAAATAGACTTCGCCACCACATTATAAGAACGGGTCAATTCCGCCAAAAGTCTTAATATCAACGATTGGGTTAAAAGTATTCGATTCTTTTTGTTGTTTAAATCTTCATCGGCGGTGGTCGGAGTCGTAGCTTTTGGAGCTTCGACTGCAGGTGTGGTCTCGTCGATAGAAGCCTCGTCGGCGTCATCAGCCTGCAACATATCGGAAGATGACATCACTCTATTGAGAGGTCCATTAGCTGTGGCACCCGAAGTGCTGGCAGTGATAGTCTCATCAGTGGTATTGTTGACAGACTTAACGGCCAATGCATTCAAAAGATCACAAATAACTACACGAGTGATGTCCACCGGACTAACAGTTGGTTCGTTTTGCAATTTTCCGGCCAATACTTTGAGGAATTGCGTTGAATTCGAAGTCAAAGCTCGTGGATCTTCTTCTTCGCGTTTGGAGAGTGGCATCAAATTGATTCTGAGAACAGATTTTGCCATTTCTACGAATAGTTTTCCGTCCCGACAGGCCGCCGGTCCCAACACTCTCATAATATAATGCATTTCACGACAAGCGAGAGGGGAGTGATGGGTCTGCATTCGAATCACCTTTTCCATTGTTTGTTTAAGAGTACTGGGCTCTTCGAGAACGTGTCTTATGATTAAAGTGGCCAAAGATGTAAAGCCGGTGAAGGCTGACACTTGAGTCAATTGGAGGATTGCTTTGACACCACCTAATTCTGCAAATATGGCTGCGATCTCATAATTTCGAGTCAGACGTAAACACAATCTCATCACTGCGTGAAGAGTATCGGCTTCGACGGGAATATTAATCAAACCGACCAGAGTTGTAATTAATGATTTACAGTGTCTGAACTCAAGGGCAGAAACGATAGTATCAATTGGTTCGGTCTTTTGTTCTGTTGGCTCTTCATTTGTTTGTTTAGTGGATTCGTCGACGACAAACATAATTGGTCTCCAATTACCGGTTTCTTCATTGATCTGAACCATTGTCGACAACTGCACAGTATATCGTCGCCGACCGGCAGAGAATCGTATAATTTGTTCGCCGTTCTTATAGGCGTCATCTATGGCTTTATTATTGGTGGCCACATATGCAGACCAGCGACCAGTCCTGTCATCGAACCACTTCCATTGTCTTTTGGTTGCTTTAAGAAGTGGTGCTCTTCGCGCGGAAGCGACGGCCGCCTTATCGTATAAGTCGATTAGAAGTATGAGAGGGGCCAACCATTTAGGAGTGACCACATTATTTTTATTATTGTTGGCCACCAGACCTAACAAGTGTTGAGATTTCTCTAGTAAGTGGACCATATCATCGATAATATTAAGTGTAGAGAACTGAGTGGCGCACTGGGCACGCATTTCTTCGAAAAGTAATGTAAACAAATGTATTCTTGTAGCCGCTTTGGAAGCCTCGGGTATATTAGCCACCTGTGAGGCCCACTCTGTAACAGTTCTTTTGTCGAGTTCTCGCATATAATTAGTGCTTTCGATCAGTTTCGTTATATTGGCGTTAATTTCATCCAAGAGCTGAACAATCATTTGCTGGCACCACTTCTCACCGTTCCTCTGCGCCACTGCGAGCAAAAGATCACATATTCTATAGACAGTGTCTGGAAGTGTGTCTAAGAGTCGTAAACAGCCCGAAAGAATGCCATCCGTGAATTTATCCATTGATTCTTTTGCGATGGGTTCTTCATTAACGAGTTTGACTTCGGCATTGAGTTCACTGGTAGAGGCCGTTTCTCCCTCTTCGTCATTGACAGTGATGTTCTCACCCAAAGACATGGCGATAGCTCTCATCATTTGGTCGTCTTCTGACATATCGTACTCCGGAAGTAATCCCTAATGGAATGAATGTCAGAATCAATGCATTGTATCTCACATTAAGTCAGTTTCGATGGAATACACTATTCGTTAAAATCTGACACAATTTTGGATCTCAATCAGCGTTTGAATAACAGCTGACTGGCCTCTGATATGTGTCCACTTTTCTAAAAGAGATAAACTAAACACTTACAGCAGATTGTCTTAGAGGTCCAGGATGGCTCAACAGATAGTCTGTCGCCTGTTCTAAGCTATTAGTTTGGAGAAGAGCATCCAATGCCAGTTCTCGAGGAAATCCCATATCCATCAATTGTTGTAAGTGGTCAGCATTGATACCCTGGTCTTCCAATTCATTATTTGGTGCTGGTCTGGCTCGTGGAGCTGTTGTTGAAGCAGGGGTTGCTGTTGTTGCACTGGTAGTCGTGGTAGTAGGGGCAGTGGGTGGAGTCTCTTTTTCCTTGGCCAACTTTTCCTGGATTATAGCCTCGCCTTTGAGGAGATGACAGAGAATGGCTAACATCGACTCAGACATTCTCTCTCCGTGAACTTTAAGAGGTTTCTTATCCCATAAATGAGAAATACATTCGAAGGCGCGCTAAGAGTTAGAAATAGTGTTTATAGACTTGAGAGCGTTTAAGAGGTAACTCACCCGATGGGTTCTTATGAGGTATTGGACCGGATTGAAAGGCTCGAAGTCACTCGATTGAGGGGTTTTGGTGGCCGGCATCGTATGCGGTGACTCCAAAACCATTCTGGGATTAACCATTTTTTCTAAGAGCATAAGCCAAGAGTCGAGAAATTCTCCGGCTCCTTCTGGCAGCTCTGGATGTTCGAGTCCATCAGTTATAGGCACTTTACCTTCTTGAGTGATGGCCCACTTGAATGTGCTGTCAATAATTGGTTAGTAACTCATAAACCATAGATTAAAAGCTCACTTGAAAAAGGCGTCCTGTCCTCCACATAACACAAATTTCTGGAGCATTAGATGATAGGGATGTTTGCGTTCGTCGAAAAGCATTGGAGACGTGAATCCAACGGAACAGATATAAAATGTGAGTCTGAAATGGATTAGACATTAGGTATTGCATTATGGAAAACCAGCTTAAGTTCGATTGAAAGGCAAATCTTAAGCAACGATGCATTGAATGCATTACTATCGGCACTAAACAACGATCTCATTAAGAGGATTGTCATAATGAGGAGATACCTGAGTGCCATAACTTTCTATATTTAAACACAAAAAATTACCTAAATTTAGGGATTGGCGAAGTGGATGGCGGTTGCCACGACAGACCACTTGCCAATAGTTTGGTCAGAGATTTAGCCACATTTCGGGCCGAAACTGAAGGCACTGACGGCTGATTCTGAACATTATGGTGACTCCTGCGATGTCTGATAGGAGAGCCCACACATAACTAAACACAAGATAATTAACAGAGATTAAAAAAATTGTGGCTTTTATGACATACTTTGACGAGAAGACCGAACAACTCTGCAAGAGCTCGACCCAATCGGGAAGCGCTCGTCAATAGAGGTTTAATTTGTTTTTGTTGAGCTGTCATTTTCGATTGAGACCCGTTTGTGCTCTTCTTCTTTTTGTTGATTTCGGCGTTAGAGTCACCGCTTTCGTCGACTTCCATATTAGAAGCGGACGAACCGTTCGTTTCAGTATTGGTATCATTCCCTTCGATGTCATCATTTAGATTTAAAGCACTGGTCAGTCGCTCCAATTGGTGGCGACCGAACTGCCAGTTGGCGTTTGCAGAGGACTCGGAACAGAGAGCGAGAAGAACTGTACTCTCCCACACAAGGGATGTGTAGAGACGACTCAGACCCTGCAGGACTGTTAGCCCCAATTTGGACCCCCAGTGTGTAATAGAAAGATTACGGATATCACTCTGACCGGTGCGACACACGTGAACGAACATGAGTATGTAGGCATGTGCCGCTGACATCGAGTGTAACAGTGGAGTCAATGCCGACGATTGGAAAGGGTCGCTATTAGTTCCGTTTGATGAGGCCAACACTAACTCTTCTAAGAGGACACTACCTCCGGGTGGCTCGAGAGGTCGGTGCAGTAAATCTAATTTTTCGAGCACTTTGTTGAGTGCATCTAAACCAAGGGTCAGAACCTGTCGTTCGTGCGCTAAGTTCTGAATAAAAAATAACATATTAGAGCACTTAAACTAATGGCTGTCCAATCAATACGAACCAGAATAGATTTGCAAACACTGGCCACTGAAAGGCAGGCCGGAGACATAGGAAAGTCAATTGGAAGGTTAGGCAACTGAAGTATGTTAAGAAGAGGCGTCAATCCATTCTGTTTAACGAATTCCCTGCAGTGATCATCAGTCGAATTGTTGCTCAAAATGGCGTCAACGAAACGCATCTGTCAAACATTTCTCTTAATAATCATTTCGAAGCAAAATTATCGAATACATACCACATTTAGAATATAGTCAACGAGTGGAACAGGAGTTTTTGCATCATTTGTCACTGTTTTAAGTGCAATGGTTGTGGTGGCGGTGGTGCCTTCATCTTCTTCCTCCTCCTCTTCATCTGAAGATCCGACTTCGTTGCCGACTGGTGTGCTATTAGCTCTTCCGATGTCATTAGAATTGGTGCCATTGGCCTCATTTGTTTTGGCCGCAGGTTTGGAACAAACATAGTTTGGATCACTTCCCAAAGTGCAGAGTTCTTCGAGTAACTGTTTATATGATGTGTTAATAAATGATCGCAAATGAAAGAAATAATTTGATACTTTGATTATAGCGAAAGTGGCGTCAGTCCTAAGGCTGGGCTGGTGTCGCATCAGTTCATCCATAGCATTGCCGAGATTGGAGGCAGTGTCACCCATTGGATCACTACTTCTTCGTCTTCGCA
Source organism: Fuscozetes fuscipes (assembly GCA_034702105.1). Lineage (NCBI taxonomy): Eukaryota > Metazoa > Arthropoda > Arachnida > Sarcoptiformes > Ceratozetidae > Fuscozetes > Fuscozetes fuscipes. The sequence continues at coordinate 13,832 of JAQGCS010000245.1, forward strand.
TTGCAGGTAAATAATCGGGTGATAACAGAACTTTGAAGAGTCGTTCAAATGGTTTACAGGCGACGAATGCTTCCAGTCCTCTATTGTTCAAACACAGAGCACTGAACACATTTGGCAGAGACGCCAACACTTCTCGAGTGGCTGGCACCTGACAAGTGAACATTGGGAACAGTGTTTAAGAGCTGTCTTCCATTAAATGATAGTAAACAAAACAAAAAAGAAATGAAACGAAATTATTCTCACTTTTACCTCTTTGACGAGAAGGGCGTGAAGTACGACATCTGTGAGACCGCTCTCTTGTAATGAAGACAAAAGCGAGGGTTCTTGAAAGACATAGACTGTGACCACATCAGTAGCCAAGAGGAAAAGCGATGGCCCGTAGTATTCGGCGTTACTGATGATATGCCGCAGAGAACGCGGAAGGTTTCCGTACATCACTATAACAAATAAAACGAATCTCAATTGCAATCAACTCATCATTTGATTCATACGGTGTCTGATTCCGTCAGCAAATGCCGGATCCTGAATGGCTTTCTTCAAGAAGTTAAGCATTGATTTGAGAAGTGCTGCCCTTTGAGGATAACATTGAATATCTTTCAGCGGTTGGACATTTGCAACAGAAGTTGAAGACGAAGCCAAGGGCACTGGTTCTACAATTTGCGTAAGATCCACTTCCATCGGAGTGACACCACTGGGAGGACTCGTCTGTTCATTTAATGGCATATCAGTTGATTCCCTTCTTGTGGGCACTTCGATCACAAATGGCTGTTCAGTTCGGCAAATATCGACCTCATACTGAAAAGTAGATCATTATTGCATGAAATGAGTCATTCCACAAAACAAACCTCTAATCGTTGGACAAACGCGTTGAGGCCCAGATGGGACTGGAAGGCAGTCATGTCGAGGTTTGTAATGAGATCTATTACTCTGACGGCGCGCGTAACAAACTTTTGGTTCAAAATTAAAGATTAGAATTTGAATTAATGCAAATGTGTTAAGTCTTACAGTAATGTGTTCTGATTCGGTTCCCTTCCAATTGATCACTTTAAGCAATGACTCCATCATTCCGCACTGGACTAATGCCTCCCCGCCTATCAACAAATAAAAATTAATTTCACAAATAGTGTTAACATTTCATACCGTTCTCATAACTGGCCAAATGGTAGAGGAATGAGAAGAGGGCCGTTGCGAATGGGAGTGGGAAGAGTTCAGTGTTGCCATCGATAAGGGCTTGAATACAACTCCTAACTAGAACCGGCAGAAAGCCATGATAAGAGGCGGCGCCCGTTACGTCTATTATCACATTTAACTTTGAATTTCTGTCTAAATGTATAATTGATGTCAAAGTCCTCAGAGACGCGGCTTTTATTTCGATCAGTTTATTATCATTTAACTCGAGAACGTCGACCAACTCCTCAATGAGTCCGTTATATAGCAGAGAAGTGGCGTTTTCCTGGAGTGACATCGCCTGACAGTAGACTATAATAGATAAGGCCTGAAGTCTTGCCTGAACGCATTGAAGACGTTTCTTGTAATTTGAAAAACTTTTGGCGAGTCTTAAGTGAGTAAACAAAAGCATTTGCTTATCGATCGGCACTTTATATGTTTCGATCATCTCTTCCATTATCTGTGCCAACGATTTATCGATTTGGTCGATGTTATCCACGTGTATGACATTCAAAGAGTTCGGCTTTTTGTTGGCCGAGTCGTCACTGAAGTATTCAAAATGAAGTGTTGTAGCACTCGATGGAAACGCAGACATTGGCAGGTCTTGACAGCACTCGGCTAAACCGAAGCCGTTCTCTTTTCCGCCCCAATTCTGTGCAAAAGATTAAAACTGTGAGAGTGAGTGTAGTCGATGGTAAAGACAATTAAGATCCCTACTACTGTGCCAAACTCTGCACTTCATTTATGGCAATTAAAGTACACTTAAATCACATATCGATTGAGATTCAAATGTTGAGAAATGCCAACAATTTTGGAAAATCATATAAAAACAATCAATTGAGACAAACCTCTGCCAGATATGTGAGTCTTGTGAGCAGTGACTGACGTTTTTCGGTACTAATTCTCGATATAAAATTAGACCTTTTGCTGAAGACGTAGAGCAGATTGAGTACCGCCAACACGACCTGCATGTCTCGCGATGACAGCAAAGTAATCAAATGCTAAACAATACAAATAAAATATAAATATCTAATAACCGGTCATTTTATGCGAACCTCCATTGAATTATAGAGATGTCGGGAAAAACTGTGCTCAATGAGGAGTGCGGTAAACATTATTATATGCATTAATAACTCCTTTCTCTGTAAATGCAATCAATAAGTCAATTGAAGAGTTGTCAACATTTTAATTAAATACCTTCTCATTATTGGGTTCGTCGACGGGAAGGGACCACTGGTTTTCATTGTTACGATGGCAACAAGACTCGAGAATGGCATCGAAGACGTCCAGAACGTCAATCCAGTGGTAGAGCTCACACTTTTGACAAATAATAAGAGGAAGTTATAAATATTCATAATTCAAACACAAGAGTAATGGCATTACTTTTCCACAATTCCAAGACTTGATATTCTTTAGTTCCTCTAATAATTGATTTTCATCGCAAGCCTTTAGTCTATCGATAAGTGTTTTACAGTCCGTAGGCTTTCGATACGAATGCAAACAAACGTTAGTTTATCTCAAAATCTTAAATCAAAACAACAAATAAATACCACTTCAGAAGAACTCTTCTTGGATTTGGTTCTGTCGATCTTCATATTGGAAACGTTTGGTGGTATTACTTACGATTCTATGACAAAAACATTAAGAGTTAGTCAACACTATTAAGAAAATTATTTTTGTAAACAAAAACCGCAAAACAAATACAAATCAAATGATTGATTATCAGTTGAATGCAAAACACATTTCACACGAAAACCCAATCAATTGATTACATAAATGACCGCAAACTTATACTAAGAATACTACGTAAATACTAAGTATCAATCAATTGTTCAAAATGGCAAACAATTCTTCTTAGACAACGACTGATTGAAAAAATGTGTTTAACTCTGATTTTAATAAACAAATTGAAGCAATAAAATGAGTGAACAAAATCTAAACGAAAACGTTTTCATACATTTTTTACCCATTTTTGTCCAATTTTTCGGTTTAATTAACAGACGATTTGATTCAATTGGTTATCAATTAATTAATCAAAACAATAAAAATCACTAAAAATTCAATTAATTGTTTTAAATCGGATTAAATACTAAATTAAATGTTTTGGTCGTAAACACAAACGCAGAGTCTTTTGTATTTAACAAAACGTTGAATGCATTGACTCCACACTCAATACAACTCAAAAGCAATGCATTCAAACACTCAAAGAGTGCCACAAATCTCAAAATGACTTCGCAATAACGCTATACTCACTTTCAAACCATTCACTCACACAATACGTGCCATTCATTTGAGGCCCTCTTCCGCTGTAAGCCATGTTATACTCTGCACTCTATTCAGTCGATTTTGGTGTTTTATAACCGTTTGAGGTATTGATCGCCAGATGGAAACTTTGTGCTCAAAAGTCCAACAATTTTGACCAGGAATGGGTTGAACAGAGATTTGTCACAAGTTTGTCACTATCACTATTCGAAATGTGATCATGTTCATTTTTGAATAGTTTCTATTGAGATAAGTCGATAAACTATTAGCGAATCGCAAAATCATGAATGAGTTGTGTTTATAAGTAATCAACTTTGCACTCAATGTTTCAAACTTTAGACAAATGATAGACTTGCAGTTTAGATTTAGAACTTCTGCTAGATAACAGTTTGATTATATGCTAGTTATTTATCAAAACAACATTAGTTGTTATGATTGCTTTTAATTGATAAAAAGTAACTTTCAAATCAAGAATTAATTGCTTGGGCTTTTCAATCAATTTACCAGATGTACAAATTGTATCTACTAAATATTATCACAAACTAACTACCAATGTATCAGTGAATGCCTGTGCAAAGAATGCCCTTCTTTCTAAGTTGTTGTGGTCACAAGTTTGCAGTGCATTCATAAAATGATTAATTCGTTGTTTAATGTAATTCAAATGGTTAGCAGGTGAACATTTTGCATGTTTATATTAGTATGTATTAAAATCATATTATGCATTTCAATGAGTTAGTCTTTTCTTGATTTGTTCAAATTAAGTCCCAAATGTAAAGTTGTGTTTTTGATCATTTAGTGTGAAAAAGATTGATCGACGAAAGTTTACATAAATGTTAATTTAACTAAGAATTGATTGCAATCATTAATAACGCATATATTTTAAAAGAAAGGACAAAAAAAAGTTGAGAATTGAAGAACAAATTCTTTGGGAATTCTTTGAGAATTAGTTGACTGGGACTGGGAGTCAACTGGGAGTGACTCAAATGAATAAATTAAGTCTCTCTTTGTTTGTGAGAAAAGTTTGAGAGCATTAAAAAGCATTAAAAAAATTTTTAAATCTATCACTCAGTGAACAGTTTGGCTGAAGAAAGAGAAAAGCGATGAGATATTTGCAGAGGAGGGCAACCCATGCACGTCAAGGTCGGTGACATATTAATAGGTATTTGGTTGGCAATAGAACCAACATTCTCACCATTGGGTACAACCATTGGCACCAGCGCTCGAACATCCAACAAAAGAGAGTTGTTTTTGCATGGGTATCCAAAAACAGGTTCTCCACTGCATGTGCTGTTCTGCAGAACAAATGCTTAACAGAACTGGAAAAAAGGTTTTGACACAAAATAAATTATTCAACAAAATTATATAATCGAGTTCTATGGCCGTCTTGTTTATGCTCGAGTCAAGTTTGGAGTCAAGTGTTTAGATAATTGAAAATTGATATCAAAGTAGTGTTTTGTAACTCAAAGTATAACTTTATTTAATGTTTGATTACTGCAAACAAACACTTATTTAAAGCATTACTTATTCTGTTCTCCAAAACAATGTATTTAAAGTTAAAGTCATATAATCTTCTGAACAATTGTCAAATTGATTGCGAAAGTGATAACAAGAGGAGAAAAATTAGGGAACGATTAAAAGAGTTATCACTACTTATGTCTAATTGGCGTCTCATTAGTATTGAGTGGAATAAGAAGTGGAACGCAGTGGTCATAGTCTTCAATAATGGTATCATTTCGTCCATATATTTGAATCGCAATAATAGTGTAATAAATGTATACCACGACAAATATCTCGTCAATAAGTTGTTATCTGAACATATGGTTAATGTAGTGCTCAGAGACAATTATATTTTAATATCGTATACGCAGTCCAAGTTGACTTTAGTTTCTGTCACTCAATCCATTGACAAGAAAAATAAGAGTAAATTCAAATTAACGCATAGGAATGCCATCATATCTGCCATTGATCTCGAAAATGGTATAACGAGAAGAGTCGAACGCAATCTTTTGGTTAACGAAAGTGGAGACCTGTTGATCGTCTGGTGGAAGACTGGCACTAATTGTGTTGCACCCTGGTCTGCTCCTGGCAGAAACCTCAGGGATTTGGCCAACATTTTCGTATATAATTTTACAAAAAAGAACTTCGAATTAATATCTTTGGGGATCATTTGTGGTCACATATATCGGGTCAGTATATTAAGGATTAAAACTATTTTTAGATTTGAAAATTAATTTGAAAACTAATTTATACATCAAAGTAATCAAATTATAAGTGGGAAACCATTTCTGGGCCAATCATTTCATAATTATTTAAATTTGAGCCAAATTTTCAATTAATTCCTAAGTCATGAATGGCCTGAATCTCACATCAAAGATGCGATTATTCTTCACTCTCCAAATGAAAATTTAAATTAAATAGCAAGAATCAATTTTATTTTTATATTGAAGACACTGATGATTGAGAAGAGAGGGATGAGTTATTACTAAATTCCAATTGAGTCCTATTCTGTTCTACTCATAAACTAATGAGTTTTTATGTGATTTTTCTAATATTTCAGATATCGTTCAATAAATGGAATGCCAACCAATTGGTAGTTCTCCAACAATCACCAGAGTCTGCATATGTACTGAATTATTGTGTTTACCAAATAATTGAATCGATTGAATGTCTGCAACAAATATATTCGATTCGCATTCCATTACTGAGATGTTGTGTTAGGGCTCAGTTCACTTCGGCATTGGATAAAGTGGTCCTCCTCTGTGATGACGATAGGATCAGTCTATTTAATATCGAGCAGAACGCACTCTATTCACTGCATTCATCTGTGAATGCATTTGACTTTACATGCAATCCATTTGATGCCATATTCACAGTCACCGATCAATTCGGACGCATTTCTATCTATGATTACGCGCTGAACACAATTCACATCAATTATGAACAGCTATTCAATGATAGAATCGGTCGCTTAAATCAAATTAAATTCATCGACGGCTCAAAAATTATCTTATATTTTAATGAAGACAAATATTCTAATATAACTCTCCTAACTCTTCCAGTTGTGATCGATAATAAAACTCTTGTCAATCAGTACTTAACAAGTGGCAAATGTGATGAAGCGATTGCCAGCCTGCAGACCATTAATTGGAACTGTTACAGCGACAGCGCCTACTTCTGTCTCAGCCTCATATTTAACCATTTGATTAAAGAGCCCCTCAATAATGTTCGCGAATCTCAATTAGAGACAACTTTAGCCACATTTCTCACACCAATGGTTCCCATTGATGAAGAAATTAGCAAAGATTACAGATTGGAAATACACTATTTGGCCAAACGTTTATTTTTTCATTTAATTCGATATAACTGTTTAGACAAAGCCTTTCTTTTGGGCATTGACTTAAAGTGTCGGCATTTGTTTAGTCTTCTGCACAGAATAGCTCGAAACAAACACAATGAAAGGATAGCCACTGCTGCACACCTCAAATCACAGCAGTACAGCAAACATGAATGCCAACACTCCTCTCCTCAACAGAGTCTCACAGCACAAGATTGTGAACCGAATAATAATAATAATAATAATAATAACGAGGTAATCGAAAAGAACATTTCGCTGCCAATCGAGAGTTCGCCAAATATTATAGGACTGCCCGCAGTTGTAAGAGTCGAACGCGAAACTTACCAAGATACTGTTAAAAATGTAGCCAAAGATTGTGAACAGATCCCACTCTCATCTATATTGAAGTCAAGTTCATCCAAAACGAAAGCCATGGTTATCGGTGCAAAACCGGTCACTTTTCGTCACATTAATCCGAGTGAAGCCTACAATAAAGACATTGTATTCTTCGAGTCTTCGTTTAATCCGATGCCAAGCGATTCATTATATGCCATATCTAACAAAAAGAAGAATTTAAACGTTGAAAGTAATTCAATAAACTTTAGAAACAATTGCGTTCATAATTCTGTGGTAAGACAAGAGAGTCCTAAAAGAGAATTATCATCTAGCAAACCAAAGTTTGAAAGAGCTTCTTATTCGTCTTATTCCTCGTCTCGGTGCTCATCATCTTCGAATTCTTCGTCGACATATTCTTCTGCTTCGCTATCAATACCCACCCCTTCATCTACAGATTCGAGTCTTCCTCCGGAACTGCCGCCAAAAACCTATTTAATGAACAAATGCAAGAAAGCTCCAGAAAGACCGCCAAAGAAGTCATTAATGGATAGTCGGAGCAACAGTTTGGATATTGAACAGTCAGACCCAACGTATGGCTCGAGAGAAGAGGCCGATAGTAGTTGTGCGCCAATTAATCCATCAAATATGAAGTCGAGCTCAAAGATTGAATGCATACACTTCGGTGTCGTATAATTCTGTTTAAATAAATGCCATTAAATGATAATCGATCGGATGCGGCACATGCTCTGCACTGTCATCGCCAGCACTTTCACTCTCAGCACTGCTCTGACTCTTCCTATTCTCTAAGATTTTCCGTTCAATCGTTTTCTACAAATTATAAGAAAAGTTCGATCTTTTGTCTCAATATCTCAATAGAGTCTCGAAAATGAATTTATTTCTAAATTAAGTTATTGTTAAATAAAAATTATTTTTCAATTATCGTATTTTAAATAAATATTTGTTGCGTTTGAAAACAAGTTGATTTTTATTCACTTTTGTCGGGTAAGTCATCTGAATCTTTAATTCATTATTAAAGCCATTTTCAACATTTTAAAAGTATTTGTTTGACCATTACAATTTGATATCACCCTTGAGAAAATTTGAGGTAGAAATTGATGGCTTCAATAAAAAACGATTCCATAGAATCGGTGTTTGGTTTGAATTCTTTTTATAGTTTCGGAAAAAGCCTTTCGTAAGACTTGAATCTATCAACTGTTGAGTAAATATAAGTTATGATTGGCTTTCAATCGACTTTTTCATAAAAGCTAGTTTCGTATATCCAATGAGAGAAAGGTCAACCCAAAACCCCCTCTGGGATCGAAAATTGCTCACTTACCTCCTCTTGAATTTTGGAGATTCATTCTTAAGAAGTCCGCCATAATTCTAGATGGTAACTTTTTATCCATTTTTGACAGGAAGTTGTTGAAAATTAGCTTTAAACTGAATTTAAACTAGCTTTAGAGGGGATTATAACTACAATTTAGGTGTATTTACGTCGTTTTAGTCTATTTTTAGTCTATTTTAAGGTGTATTAAGCGGAAAACAAAATTTATATTGAAAATATCAAGCAACCGGGCTGACATCGAATACCTAAAACCATCTTGCTGAATCACCTCTGAACCCTTGAAGTCTGAACATTCATGGTTTCATAATATTCTGTGATAGTTACCTCATATCATACCCAGAAGGTTCTCAAAGGTTCTCGTTGTTCACGGAATTTAAATTAAACTTGAAAATTCTTATTTCTCACTTTTCTTTCTTATCTAAAGATATTAGTATTGAATGATATATAGGTTTTTATTTTGGGAGCAAACTATCAAATTTAAACTTCCTATTATGAAGTGCCCATGAAAAGTGCTACTTATCAGTAAAATAATACTGAAAAACTAGAATGATTGTTTTCGTAGCATTGAGTGTTGTTTCTGTTGTTAAACCTCAAATTATGTGCAAAGTACAATTACAGAAAGTAACTATTTTCAAGGTATTGCCGATTAGTAATTGAATAAATCAATTGATTACATCTGAGTTAAGAAACCAGAATTCAATAGAGAGTCGGAATATGTGAATTTGGTTTTGTTGAATCATTACAAATATAATCTTGCTATCAAATGTCATGCATTCTGGGGCTTAAAGACCATAAAATGCAAGAAAACTTATTGGAATTCAAACTCATTAATCAATTTTGTGACTCATTTTTGATGGAAATTTTAAGCCCATATCATATTATTAGTCAAACAAACAGATAATTTATTGATTCGATTGTCGTTTTCTAAAACCGTTTTGTTTTAATTGTAATAATAAGACATTAAACGAAAAGTTTTGCCAAAACTATATTATATTTCAATTTGTTTCGGAGTTAATTATTTGAATCTAGTATTTCATTTGAGAAATGCCTCGTATGCTAAAAATCTTATGATTCACCACAAGTCTGAAATATAAACACTGGGATTTAGTGAATCACCCAGGCCTTGACCATCGAAAACCTCCATTAAACAGATTATTATCAAAAGAGATTAGTATCAAACAGTAGTTGCAATTTGTTGAACTCCAGCCACCAATTACTGAAAGGTTACTTAATGGCACAGCTCTTAGAAAGGAATGGACTGTAATTATCGATAAAATTAGAAATTGTTATAAATGAAAATTCATTCAATTGAATTGTAAATTGTTCTGAATAAATGTTTAATAAAAGAAAAGATTTATTAATAGTAATAATGGATTAATAGCTTATTTAGTGAGAAAAGTATAATTTGAGTGCAATCGAAGCGAAGCCAACACTGGATCTGAAGTGAAGCAATCAATAAGAGGTGTTCGTTAAACTGGAACTAATTTCACTCACAATATATGAACAAATATTATCACAATTTTATTATAAGTGAAAACAGTTTTGCCAATGAGTAGTGCACTTGATATTCCACAAGTGGTAGGAATAAGATGCCAGTGCTCTGCAGTCGTCTCAATTCATTTATGTTTGTTCTGTCAAACACACAATTGTGACAAAAAACAGTCGTCTATTAAACACACAAATTAAACGGCAAACCATTTATCCCTGTTTTCAGTGATTCGGAGCAATAAAGCTCTGATCAAAAGAAAACTAAAAAATTCAAATCAAATCTCTATAATTGAAAACTATTTTTAGTATTCCTTTTGATTACTTTCATAGACTTATTTTTAATTAAGTCCATTAAGAATTAATTGATTCTTTCAATTATTTAGAATCAATAGACTCATTGACCCTCAAAATTGTTGGGCTTAAGAGCCTTGAATCTAATCTAGTAAGTTATGTGTGAATGGCTTTATGAATAAATTCACTTTTGTCTAAAGAGCGCTTAATCATAGTGATTGTCCACATATTCTCACATATCCTATCATCGCAAAGACTTTTGACGGGTAATCTACACAATACACGGCCTAAAGACCTGTTGAAAAAAGAGTCTGTGTGCTACTCATTACACGGCACTATTGAGAAAAGTGCACTAGCTCACTGACTGATGCAGTCTCATAGCATCACTTGAATTCAGTTGCTATGGAAATATATTGTCGATCCTCTAGAAGTGGAGCCCATTGTGTTATGCATTTGATTATTAGAGTCATAGGCACTCATTTATCTTATAGAAGTCGTCAAATAATGAGTTAATAATATTTGGTGCCATTCGTAGGCATTACCTTTTTTCCACTCAAAACATCCGTTTATTCTCAAAATGCATATCAAATACTTGTTTGACAAACGTTTTGCACTTTATTTCAAAAGCTATTAAAGGAAATAAATTCCATCACAGCTTCCACTTATTTATAGCAATGAAGACCAACTTTTATAACCTATAATAACCCATGACATTCACCTAAGTTTCTCATCATTAAAACTAGGATCAATTTCTTTCCTGTCAATAATAAGGGGACAAATCACCTTTTCTTGTGAAAAGTTTGCAAGTGGATCTAAAATAATTTATACCTAAATAAGTATACATTTATGGGAGTCTAGCAAAATTAAGTGAGTTTGAACAAGGATGAAGTTTGGGCTTCTATACATCGATTCAAATGGTGGGCTATGTGTGGCAAATGTGAGGCAATATTATTGATAGTATTGTTGAGAGTGAGTGTTGTGTCAGATATTTAACCCAAACTCTTATCGCATTAAAATTTAGTCCATTTTTTCACTCAGAAATTTATTGATTTTATTCTTGCGAATAGTGTTCGCCGCAAAGTTTAAGCCCTTTATTATTGAAGTATGAATTTTTATCGTATATATTAAGTTATTCTCATAGACTTCCCACTCGTTCATAACAACAGCGGAATGTCTTCACTGACTTCAGTCCCTATTAACGTCTGTTTCCTTGGCTTTTATTGAACAGGCATTTCACTCATATATAATATATCCTAAGATATACTAAAATACTTGCAATTGTGATATAACACAAATGTATATCACTATTGGATGCCTGAAGAGAGCAATACTATTATTATTATCATATAGTCTATAGTCTGAAGTCTTATTCAATAAGATTTCTTTCATTTTATTTCCGAGACCTCATTAACTGCAAATCCAAAGAATGAATGCCTTTCTCTCTCATCCCAATGCGTTGACATTGTGTTCCCAATCATTTATCTTATACACTGTTCCTCATCTGTTCCAACACTACCTCCCCATCGTTTTCACAATCATTTTAAACCTTTTATTATATTTTTTTTTCTCAGAGAAAATCGATTATGAGTATGTTGTCATCGATTAAGCGTTGATTGTACCTGTTCATTGCTATTTTTATTTAGCGCATCTATTTTTAGTAACTTTTCATTTTATCTATTTGATTTCTTTAGAATAGACTCGGTTGAGCATAAGAGAAATTAATTACCAATGACAAATCAGGAGAGTATTGCGGCTGAGGTCGAGAAAAAGTTTTATGATCTGCTGATCAGTTGTCGCGGATCTCGACGTCTCGTTTTGGTGATTGTCGCCATTGGACTACTATTGGACAATATGTTACTCACCTCAGTTGGTATGAATCCCTAATTAGTCGTATGCTATAAAAAGATTTCCTCGTTTACATCAAAAAAAGCGTAAACAATGTCGTAAACTATCGTCTAATAAAAGTGATTGACCCCAACCCCTGACCTTAAAATAGAGAAACAACAAAAGAATTCCCATCTATTCATTAAAATGAAATTAAAAATGTGTAGAATTACTCAATTAACGCAGTGTTTAATTCATAGCATAACAAGTTTTGTGGAAACAGAAGTACTAAACATTGAATAAAATACAATAAAAATGTTTTGTGTTTGACTTGAATGACAACAATTTTAAGGTCACTAACAATTTTCAAAGGCCAAGATTAAACTATTTTCCATAGTAACTGCATTCCCATTACTCACTATCGAATGTTTTCATACCTGAGCTATGATTTATATCAAATTTATGAGTACTTTGAATGAATTTTTTTTTGAAATGAACTCAAAAATGGTTTAATAAAAAAAACTTTTTATAGCTTTAGAAAAGAGAATCTCAGCTCAAATGTAAAAAAGCAAATGAATTAACAAAAGATTTATTCTTTTTTGTCAGAATATGTTCACACGTTAACGAAAAAAATCATATTTAATATCGTGAGTGTCAGATAAAAGTGAAGATCCTTTCACACAATTGTTTTGTATTGTCATTGGATTATGTTAAAAGTAAATTAGAAGCCACGTGAATGAACTTTCATAATTATGGTTAAGGTTGTTTATCCCCGGATCGCATAATTGGTTCACATTTAAAATTTCAATTTTTAATTAATCCGAATCTTTTATTGGTTAAAATTACCGAATAATTTGACCGAAAATGCGCTTTTTTTGGTCCAAATAGGTCTCAAATAAATTTTAAAGAGTTTTCAATTGATTTAACAAATTTCTAATTTTAATCGATTAAATTAACTTTTAATTGGAATCATTTGATCTCAATTTCTAAATTAATCATATCTTCTCCAATGTGTACAAATCCGAAGGCTCTTTGCAGAGGAATTGCTAAATAAGTGTCCGTCGACTATGAGAACAAGTTGACAAGAACTTGTTTAATTAAAATGTAATAGATTTTATTGCATGATCAATTGATATGACTTCGAATGTTTCAAATTATAGCAAATCGCTATTTATTTTTTAGTTCATTGCTGTCATTGCAAACAAATTAATCCTTTTTTTTGCAAGATTTTTGAGATGTGTTACAGAAAATGAGATCAATTGATGCAATCATTTGAATAGAAATCAAAATTTATTCCAAAGAAAAAAATATTTAAAAAAAAATATATCTTTTAGTTTGTTTGGCATTTTAGCGATTTTTCTGATAGAAACTAATTATCCAAATCATCCATAAAATGATAGAAAAAAGTTTTCATATTAATCACAATTTCTGACAACTAATTCAAAACGAATCTTAAGAGATTATTGCTCTAAAGAGTGAGTACCCGGCTCAGACTTGAAGCCCAACTGTTTTACAGCAAATTATGATTGAATTATCGCAACTATTCCTAAATTTGCATTTTGTGTCAGGAATAAGCATGTAGATTTACACTCGAAAAAAGGGATCACGCAGACTAACCTAGCAACAACTCAATTCAATTTAGATTCATAATTATTGGAAAAGGATTAAAGTGGAATTTCCTATCAAAAGAATATAATAACCTTTCTTTCGATTAGGATCTAAGGATATTCTAATTACAAATATTTTCAATTTGTATTGTTATTTCAAATTCCAATTCGTGAGCGAAAAATGAGTTTTACAGCGAAAAAATCCAAATTCTATTACAATAGGAGTTAAAACATTTATTATGAGAAAGATATACAAATAATGAAAATTAGAACAATCTGTTAGAAACTATTGAGTTATAAAAGCATATGAAAAGTGTGTCTATGAAAATAAATTAGATTTTATGAAAACTAAGCTCATGAGTAATGCATATAATTTGTTTAACAATTGTAGTGCCAATAATACCGGCATTTCTCTATGAACTGCATCATCAAAAAGATATGGTTGTCTTAAATGAAACGTTGCGTACATCGAGTCCATCGCCAGCACAGGTCTACAATAGAAGACTGGACGCAAAACTGAGTGAATCTGCAAATTTGCTGCCCTATATTACCTCGGCTAAGAATAGACAGCAATCGCCAAATAGGAATGAAATATGCAATTGTGATGAAGTAACAAATGATTTGATTTCTCCAAATCCTTTATTTCCATTCATTTTCAGCGCTTCCTTTTTAACCCAATTTACGAATCTTTTCACTAAAAGCCATTAGAATTCAGAAAATAAAGATTTTATTTATATTTTTATATAATTCTATTTTTATAATCCGAACGCATTCTTATGCAAATCAAAAGGAATATCTCTCAACAACTCCCGAACCCCCGACAACTCCAGAGCCTCCAACTACTGTACCTCCAATTCCTGAAGATATATTAAGGCACGAGGAGCTGATAAACGAGAACGCGGAGGTGGGCATAATGTTTGCCTCGAAACCAATAGTCCAGGCCATCACAAACCCATTCGTGGGGCCGCTCACAAACAAGTTAGTATTAAAATTATGTTATTATATCCACAAATGTCTATTAAATAACAGTAATATAACAGTAATAATAGGTTCACTCAAGACTTCATTCCGAGACAATTGGAGTTCAGTTGATTTCCTTTTAAAAGCGGATAAATAATTTCCACTCTATTTCATAAACAGATAAAAGTTCTTAAATTTTATCAAAAGCTCAAAACACTGCAGAGAGAGAGAGAGAGAGAGAGAGAGAGAGAGAGAGAGAGAGAGAGAGAG
>JAQGCS010000246.1:0-28672 GCA_034702105.1 Fuscozetes fuscipes
AATTTTGAAAAACCCCTACCCTAGACCCCCCCCCCTAGAGTCAAAAAGCTTGGCCATCTCTGATTCGATAGCATTTTTAATGTAGAATCTTAAACTACTGAATACCACTTGATTCTAGGTTGAAAGCACACTTTGTTCAGATATGCGGCTAGGTCCTTTCTCCATAGCCCGATATAGTTCTCCTTTGAGTCTAAAACGAAATATGGGTGAAAGCAACATTTATCATCTTCTTTCACATCTTTGTTTTAGCATTAAATCATAATTTTTTCAACATTTTATAAGACTTACTTATCTTTCATCACTTTTTCTAAAAGTTTCACATCAGTGGTGACCAAGGGGGGGATCGAAAATTATTCCCCTTGAGTCGAGAATTTGGCATTATCCCTCATAGAATTTTTCAAAAATTTAACATTATGGGTATACCACCTCGCCGAGCGAAGCGAGGTGGCAATT
Source organism: Fuscozetes fuscipes (assembly GCA_034702105.1). NCBI lineage: Eukaryota > Metazoa > Arthropoda > Arachnida > Sarcoptiformes > Ceratozetidae > Fuscozetes > Fuscozetes fuscipes. The sequence continues at coordinate 454 of JAQGCS010000246.1, forward strand.
TTTTTGGCGGCAAATTCAAAAAATGACCCACTAGATCCCTCCCCTAGATATTTTTTTGAAAAATCACCAGCTAGATTCCCCCTACTAGAGCTGTCAACCTTGGCCACCCTTGGTTTCACATATTTTTGGGGGTTCATCCCTCCCTTTCTCAATTCTAAGGCACAGTACGAACAGCAGAAGTTAGAAAAAATGTGATTCTTAGCAATAAAAGTGCATTAAATTAAAATTCATTAAAATGAGTGCAAAACCCAACTTCTGTTGAAATTTGCATTAAACTATGTTTTAATCACAATTTAAAGTTTATTTCACAACTTGTGTTTAACTGCTAACTGCAGTATTGATTAAATTTGTGGAACAAATTTGTTTTCGAAAGCTAACTGCTTTCTTCATCAGCACAGAAGGTCTGACTGGACCTCAGCTATGGACCAAAACAGTCATTGAGCGGACAGTGAGTGTTGAACGGCTCGAATATCAGCAATAAATTTGTTTAAATCTGTTTTAAGTCTAAATCAAGAATTTATTTCAAACACTTAACAACTGATCGATACATAGTTCCCACAGTTCCGACACATTTCTGTTGAAATGTTTATTTTTTATTGTCTGTGGGACTCATGTAAGCAATTTTGAAACATTTTCAACAAAACAAGGATTTATTTTTATACTCAATAGCAAACACATCGAATAGAAAGTTTGGGAGATCATTTTAACTTATATGGCTGGTTTCAGGGTGGAATTCTGAATTCAACCATGTAATCTTTATTTCCGAATGGCCATGTCCAACCGAGATAATGACCACTGAAAAATGATAAAAAAAGCTTTCATTTGAAAGATTCATTTTTCTACATTAGTAATATATCGTCATAAAGTTTGACCATGAATATCATCTAGTATTCTTATCAAAAGAACACTAGTAAATATAAAATTTAATGAATCATGCTTAATACTTTCATTACTCTTATTCATTCCAACATTGAACTCAATAATGCATTAAATTTTATTTTAAGTATATTTCTACTAAAATTTGTTTAGATTTGTTTCGTTTATTAATCTTTAGTGGTTTAGAAGCCATTCATATTTTAAGGTTTGATTAGGGTGTGGCTGAACACACCTGCCTAATAACAATAACAAACTATCTAGATACAAACTAATCATAGAATTGTAATCATGGAATGTTGAGAGGGGTGTGGAACAAGTGTTGGCACGTATTTGATGAATGAGCTGATATTCAAACTGACGGAAAGGCCATTACAGCCAATGAGTGATTTGTTGCCATTATTTGCAACAAAAGACTGAATAGAAATTCCGTTAAAATATTGGTTTAATTATTTAAATCGCGAGAAAAGCAACGCTTCGGGTATTATGTGAACCGATTGCCACTCATTTCATTGAAATCTGTTGACATTGAATCAAATTAGTCGAAGCCATCCATAATCCAAAGTAAGTCCAAATCAATTGTAAACAAAACACTATTTTATTTCAAATTAAAAGCTTTCGAATGATTTTTACCGAATTTGAGACATATTTTGATTTGATTTTCAAATTGTTTGCAGAAAAGTGTGACAATTGTGTTATAAACGCCATTAAGTGATGTCATCCGTAAGTATTGACTAACGAATTGCTTTTTGGGTTTAATTGATGTGATTTGGATGACAGCAAACCTCATCCAATGTGGAAAACCTTTCGCCACAAGTGATAAGACAAGTCTCCAAAGAGTTGTCTCAATTGACTTCAAATCCTTTGGAAGGGATTCGGGTCTGTATTAACGAAGAGGACGTCTCTGACATTCAGGCCATCATAGATGGACCCGGTATTGTATTAGTGATTTAGTAGGTGACTTTAATGAGTTGAATATTTGAATGTAGCATGTACGCCTTATTTCGGCGGTTCGTTTCGTGTAAAACTGGTCCTGTCGAAGGACTTCCCGATTTCGCCTCCGAAGGGATATTTCATAACCAAAATATTTCATCCGAACGTTTCCCGAACGGGAGACATATGTGTCAATACACTCAAAAAGGACTGGAAGTCTGACTTAGGAATAAAACACATTCTTTTGGTATACATTTGAAGGCCTTAAATATAAATATTGACTAATGTTTTGATTAAATGGTTTCAGACTATAAAATGTCTTCTAATAGTACCGAACGCGGAGTCAGCTCTGAATTCAGAGGCGGGACAAATGCTTTTAGACCATTACGAAGATTACTGCAAAAGAGCCAAAATGATGACCGAAATCCACGCCTCCAAACACCTAAAGGATTGTTTCGATTCAGACCTCCAGTCGAGCGCTTCAAACGCCTGTTGTAGTAAATCATCGGATTCTGTCCGGCGTTCAGAAGACAACCCGTCCGACTCGAGTGGGGGACCAATACTGAAGAGACACGCAAATGATAAGACAGTTACCAAAACTATGGCAACGACTGTAACGCAAAAGAAGTCAACCCTTAAAGACAAGAAACGAACGCTAAAGAGATTGTAAATTAGTTTATGATTTAATAATCATTCGATTGTTTTAAAGTTCAAATTCAATGCAATTCTCGTTTTATAAGAGTTAGTAATTTATGTCCGAATAATGTTTTCGACTATAAAATTGATATCAAATGTATTTTAATTCAAAACGATTTTATGGTTTATTATAATCGCAATAATTTTATTTACTGTCTTTTGTGACAAATTGATGGATGAATTGACGACAAAACACTTTTCTATATTTATTGTAAACAAAATTCTACAAATTGTACACAAAATATATCAACTTTTAAATTATAGACAAAATCAGTTTTATTTTAAGTGTTTTCTTCATTTTAATCATTAGTTTAAACGACTTCTGTATTGCTCTAACTTTGAGTGTAATTAAGTGTTTAGACATTAAATAACTTTTTCACGATTTTCCACAACTATTCGTTTAAATGCTTTCCAATCAGTGGACAGTAATTGCAATCAAAATGGTTTTGTATTCAACCATATGTGTGAGAAGTAGGGGTATGACTATTGGGTGGGGCTTACCCTCAATGGCTAACATCGATTGGATGAGAAGCAAAGTGACAGCACAGGCATTGGAAGGCCATTCAAGTAATCAATGCTTTCGTCACTGCATTAAAAACGAGTAGTTTTTATGTAAACAAAACAATAATATTGTAATTAATTAAAAGTTGTTTTAATTGATATTCTTTTAGTTTAATTCAATGGATATTTGACTTTATATGTAATTAAATAGTAATTGAATTGAATGTTAAAATAATTAATTATATGTATTATTGAGGGATAGTCTTGAGAGACGTCTTAGTGTCATATTAGTGACAAAAACTGCAAAACTGTTTCGTTTAAGGAATTTCGGTTCGAACTCAAAGACCAGAAAGTGGTCGGAAAGGAGTAAATCGGGTCTCGATATGAAACAAGAGTTAAACGCTTTTGAACTGAAAGACGAGGGAAACAAATACTATAATCACCACAAATATGAAGACGCCATCAATAGCTACACGCGAGCCATAGTCAGCTCATTCTTAACACTTCCACTTTTGTCACAACTCTTTTTCTCTTTTAGGTACGCAATCCATCGGTTCCCACATTCTTCACAAACAGAGCGCTCTGTTATCTTAAACTCCAAAAGTGGGAGCAGTCATATCAGGACTGTCGAAGAGCTCTCGAAATGGATCCAAATTTAATTAAAGGGCACTTCTTTTTAGGTCAATCCCTTCTAGAAATGGATCACTTCGACGATGCCATCAAACACTTGCAAAGAGGTAATTAACTAATTAACTAATTATCATTGATTTTATTCACTAATTCAATGGTTTGTCTCCACTTAAGCACACGATTTGGCAAAAGAACAGAAATTGAATTTCGGGGACGAAATCGCATATCAGTTGAGAGTCGCCCGAAAGAAACGGTTTACTGTCTTAGAGGACAAACGTATTAAAGAGGAAATCGATTTACAGACCTATTTGAATACTTTGATTCAATTGGACAAGGAGCAACAGTTCAACAAACTCAAGACTGAGATACAAAACAATAGTATAACCGGCGAACAGACAATACAAGAACTCAAACGAATGATTGCAATGACGACAGACCAAAGAATGGCTGATTTGAATGAAATGTTTGCCGCTCTCGACATTAGACGGAAGGTCTGTTTTTCTATTTGTATGGAACACATTCGAGAATTGCCATTAAAATATAGCTCATTCTAAGCCTAATTCGGCTCACTTTTAGTGTTTGACAATTAATTATAGATCATTAAGACTGAACTGAATTTGTTATTTGAGCGCAAAAGTCATATAAAAATATTGAATGATTGTAAATTGGCTTGAGCATTACTGGCTTAGTTGATGAATTTGATGAGTCTTGAAGTATATGTCATTCCCTTTTCTATATTTCCACTTTTTTAGCTCTGAATGTGAGATAGCATTAGGCCTAAGACTTAAACCACTGCAATCAGTGGGCTTTCCATTACCAAAATTTTTCTCTAAATTGGCGCTAAATCCGGTTTAAATTCAATTACATAAATTTAATTTAGTTAAATTATCCTAAATTATGTTGCATTCATGGTAATTTAATTTTATACATTTGATATTAAAAATTTATATTTGGTCCCAAAGACTTAAATGGTTTGAGTCTTTTCATCGCAAAGGTGTGAAAAAAGGGATTAAATTCTACGACTCAGAGCTAAAAAAAGGGGAATATAGAAAAGGGAATAACATAGACTTGAAGACTCTCATCTTGATTGACGATTAGCTCTAATAGATTTTAAATATTTACTTAATGATTGAATAATAAATTTGTTTAAATTTTATTATTTGTAAAGAAACGCGAAGTTCCGGACTATTTATGTGGAAAAATCAGTTTCGAGATAATGAGAGATCCGGTGATTACTCCGAGTGGTATCACTTATGATAGAAAGGACATCGAAGAACACTTGCAAAGAGTGGGTCACTTTGATCCGGTCACCCGAACACCGCTCACATCCGATCAATTAATTCCAAATCTTGCGATGAAAGAAGTGATCGATTCGTTTCTTTTGGACAACGAGTGGGCAAATGATTACTGAGTAAACACCGATCAGCTAATAGTCAACTCATTGTAGCTCTAATTAAAGGGTGCCTTCGATTGTCACCGACTTTGTCATCAATCAATTGGTCGAACCATTGATACCTTTCCTCTTTCAAATCACTCATCAAATAAGATCTTAAATCAATTTTAATTAAAACATTTCAATCATAAAATGGTTTGCATTTCGATAATAGAGTTAATAAAAAGTTTTAAAATTAATTCCTTTTCTATCGTTTGCTTATTTCAAAAATAGTGATAAGGAGAGTGTCAAATACACAAGGTCATTGCTAATGACTTATCAGTAGAGGTGAGAATTTGACCTTTAATTAGGCATAAATTAACTAAGGTGTAATTCCCGTTGACTGTCCTTTCAATTGAAGATCGGGAATTCCCGATAATTCTCACCTCTACTTATCTGTAACTTATTAGTAATGAATTGAACTAGAGGTCAAAGTTTGGACTTTTTCAGGCCCATGCCCAACCCATACCCATCTTAAAAAGCCCATACCCTGCCCATGAGCATAAACCCATACCCGGCCCAACCCGAGACCCATGAAAACCCATAAAGTCCATAATAAAAATATTCAAATTTTTTAGCATACATTTTCATATGTTTTACTTCATAATTTTAAATTATTCAGGAATACACATAAAACTAAATATTGAATATCATTGTTCATTATTTTTATTACGAACAGGTTCTAAATTTTTAAAATCTTGAATATATGGGAATTGGGATGCCATCCACCCCCACATCATTGTTGGACATTTAAATATATTGTAATACCAAATTTTCTTGAAAGTTCTTTATCACGAGTATTGTTGCTAATACTAAATATTTTGGAAAATTTTCAAGCTTATTTTAAGATTATTTTGTTGCTAAATTTTTAAAATATTTACAATATTCATAAAAATTCAAAACAATTCGTCGACAAATTTCAAATTGATATAAAATTGAAATTATAAAAACTAAGATCAATTCCATTAATCATAATTTATAGCGTGATTCAATTTAAATCGATAGCATTTCACTTTTATTCAAGTATTTAGCAGACCCATACATATTTTTATAAAGCCCATACCCAACCCATACCCATATCTCAGAGCCCAAACCCTTATTGGTCTCGGGACCCATGGGCTTCGGGTACCCAACATTGAGCTCTAAATTGAACCACTCAAAACCATTCTTAGAATTTGCTCGGATTCTAATCACTTCTAAACAAGGATAACCTAGCAAATTTTTTTTCAGAGAGCGTATAGGTGAGATATTTTGCCAAAATCTTGGAGGGGGTACAGGGCAGGGTAAAATTTGGACGGAAGTTTGGACGGAAATAGCAATTTTCCGCAAAATTAACTCTAAATCCGGTTTAAATTCAGTTATTTACTTTTAATTTTCTTTAAATCCGGATTTTCACCCAAATTGTTGGATCCTCCAAACCTTGAATAGGGATGGTTAGGTTAGATTAGGTTAGGTATAGGTTAATTCAAAATTGCCGTTTCCCTCCATTTTTGATTCAATTTTCAATTCGATAAAAATTCTTTAAAAATGAATAATTGGTGTAAATATAGTGTGGATTTAATTTGAACCGAACTTGGCACCTGAGAGAAAGCCTAAACTAGGACTCATTAGATTCCTTGCGGAGTAGCGGATTACTTGTTTTTGCCCCTCCCATAGAGAAGAGGCGCTTCATCTATACAAAATTTAAAATTATTTAAACTATTTGTCCATCCATCTTTTAGTTTTCCTTTGCGAGGGATTATTACTAGGTTGAAAATGCACTGAAATCTACTACACTGGATGATGAGAAGGATAATAACAAGGTTATTTTAACACTACCTATGGAGATGACAAATGATTTCAGTTTTTGGAAGACTATAACCAGGGAGCGATTATTGTATAGAAAGGTTGGACTGTATTTCTATTGAAAACATTTGCTTCACTTAAATAACTAAACAGTAATCAAATGGTTTAAAAAATGGATTTTATTTTATTGAATTTCATGATCTCTTAAGAATTCTTAAGTGTTTTGACGAAATAATTCAAATAAATGAAAAAAATGCTCAAAAAATTTAATAATTTGGGTTAAAATGAGGGCAAAACGATTCACATCTAAAACAAAAAAAAATCAAAAGTTAATCACTGATTGGTTCGAATCAAATAATCGAAAACCTTATTAGTATAGGCGTCGAGCTCTGCATCGAGTTCTTCAGCTGTCGGAACCTTTTTAGGACTGTTTCGAAAAAGTTTTATTCAAATCAAATGATTTTTCATTAATATAAGAATTGAATGAAATCAACAAAATATTGTATTAAATGATTAGAGATTTGATGACTTATGCGTCAAAAAAGAGGCAAAACATATAAAACAACATTTTCTTAATTTCTCTAAAGATTAGATCTTATGCCCACTTTTGTCCTCTTTGTCCGCCTCTTCCTCTAAGGTTAGCCCTACCAGTGGCTCCTCTTCCTCGTCCACCGAAACCTCTAGAGTTCCTGCTGCCTGCGTTTGTGGCTTTTCCTCTGTTTCCAGGGGGGACTCCGATTCTTGACCCGATATTAGTGACTGTGGAGTCGTTCCCTACCATTAGTTGAATTTTCATCGGACGTCCTATTTATGAGAAGTAAGAGCTGGCATTCGTTGTGATTGGTTGGCCGGACATCAAGTCCTGCGCCTTAATCTGTGTCTTTAGTGATAAAACATCAGAGTGTTTACCATCGAGTGGTACTCCGTTGTATTGATTCAAAGCCTTCAAAGCATCTGCTCTTCTCTCGAATACCACGTCTGCTGTTCCTAACGAACGGCCCGAACGGTCGTAATGTATGGCCGCCTTTCGCAGATTCCCAAATTCCGAGAATAGTTCCTGGATATCAGCGTCTAAACCAACACTTTAGATAACGATCTAAACAAAGAATACAATACCTGTGACTCCAAATTCGAGGTTCGATACCATTAAATGTGAGTTATTGTTGTTTCCAAAGGAACGGCTTTTAATGCCGGAGCTCTCGAATAAGTCGTGTTGCCATTTGTCTCCCGTTTGGTTCGGCTTCCGTTCCGATCAAATCAATTAATTGAAAACAAGGAAAAAATATTCAATTTACTCGACTGTATGGTTGAGCTCGACTTCTGCTTCTGAGGTTTCTTTGGGGTCCTCCACCTCCACCTCCTCCGGCCTGACCACCAAATTGTCGAGCGCCACCTCTAGGAGCACCACCTCCCCGTTGCGTACCTCCTCGTTGAGTACCACCCCTTCGTTGACCACCGGCTTGTCCTCGCTTTCTGCCGGAACCAATTTTATCTCTTTTAATGATATCATCCAAAGACATATCGATTTTTTCGGCCATTTTCTGAATTTGAATACAATTTATGTAAATCTAATTCAAATCAAATGTAATGAAAGTGAAAGAAATTGATTTCAAGGTTATCGTTGACCACAATTCAAATTAATACAAATATTGCAAACAATGGCGTTGTTTATAACGACTGACTGTCGGCCCACAAACACCATATCGTGTCTCACATAAAGTACGCCCAACTCAGAGGTTATGTAAGTGTTTGGCAAAGTCTGAGACAATCTTTTTTTGAATTACTCTTTGAGTTAATTGATATTCGAGTCATTTATTTGGCATTAATTTAATATTTTTTGTATCGAAACTCAGATCCATTTGAATCGTTTGGAATTACCCCAGAGGTGCCCCAGAAATGGATCCGAATCGCAGTCACTTCTCTGCACCCGAAGTGTCATTTAATTGGGTGGATGTGACAAAAGAGTTCTGGAGCGCCACCGAAGGTAAATGTGTTTGTTGTTTAGTTTGTTCACTTATATGGATGTATTTGTGTAGAGCTGAGTTGTGGTGAGCTATTGCACGATGAGTTGTTCGGTCTGTTCGAAGCCATGTCTGCCATAGAGATGATGGACCCGAAAATGGACGCCGGAATGGTCTGCAATCAAACCAATAAAAAAGTGCTTAATTTCGAGCAATCGATTAAAGCGAACAAAATTAAGTTAAAAGACTTCACATTAAGCGAAGAGTTGGGGATAATCGACGAAACCCTCTCGTCTTTAGTGACCTGGTTTGAGGGCCACTCTTTGGCGCAAACAGTTTTCATTAACCTGTATCTGCATAACCCCTCCCTAATAATCGACAAAACTATAAGAGTTTTTTGTCTCACTATTCTGAAGATAATCGATTCGATTCGAGAATTTGTTTCCAAAGCTAATGTCTTTGAAGAAGAGGACTTCCAACCATTAGTCTATGGCTACCATTTAGAGTATTTGAGTGATTCGAAGGCCTGTTCTCTCATTAGGGAAGTGGAGGACGAATTATCTAAGAAAATGAAATCACTTCAGCGAATAGTCGACAAACCAGACTTCGATATTCGTGATGTCGAATGTCATGGAATCACTTCAGGACTCTATCATAGAATAAAGTTTTGTCGAAATTTATTCCAAGTGCTAAAAGCTTTGAGACGACAAACAATAAGTCCAACGAATCACAAAATGAACTCAACTCATGACAAACAACTTATTCAAGAGATCGACAAATATTTGAATCAATGCAATGAATCGATTCTAATATGCAAACAGACCATTGAATTGGGAGTCAAACCCGACCCAAGCTCTTCATCCGGACATAGAGCCGATTATCCAACCATTTTAGGATTCGAGCCATTAGTCAACCAAAGACTACTTCCTCCGACATTTCCCCGCTATACCAAAATGAAAAGTCGTTCCGAAGCTTTCGATTATTTGAAGCAATTAACTAATCGATTGAGAAAAATAAGCAAAATATATGAGTGCACATCATATGAGAGCGCACTCGCCTTCTTCAACGATTTCAGCCAAAACATTCCTTCTTCTTGTGTAGTCTCGCGATCGATACTTCAAGTTTTGTATTTACCACAACCTTGTCTTGTATTTGGAACAACACATTTGGCACAAGTAGTGAGGGATTCGTGTAAGCAATTCATAAGACCGCCTTCTCTTCACACAAAGAGCGCAATAATTAACAATAATCCGAATGCAAAGGAATTGTTGGACACATTCTTTAACCGATGCGTTCGACCGATGGCTGCCTTGACTCAGATCTGTGGCCACAACAGAGCGCGACAGAGAGAAAAGTTGGCACAAATTCTGGAAGACTTAACAGCACTTCAGGACGAGGCCGAAAAAGTGGACAACTATTTGAATATTTTGACACAAAAAAGTGATCCGCAGTGCAATCATTTGGGGTTTTATAGCACTTGGCTTTTGTATCATATCTTACGTGTAATGACTCAATACCTACTCTCAGGGTTCGAGTTAGAGCTGTATTCCCCTCATGAATATCATTATATATTCTGGTATTTATATGAATTTTTATACACCTGGATCCTATCAACTCTGAACAGAGCCAGTAATCTAATTATTGAACAAGAGCTCATTGCAGGTGAATTATTCATAAGTAAAAGATCCCAACACTTATTCGAAATAATTTTCAGATCAAATTCAACAACAATTGAAAGGGAAGAGCAAAAAGTTTCGATCGAAAAAACGGAAACAGAGGCCACACTTTCAGGAGATTCTGGTCTACCAATCGCTACAACACATGAATAACGGTTTCTTCAAAGCTATCTGTGGTTTCAGACTCGATGATAGACTACGAGTTCCGCAGTCAGCTCTCAATAGCGAACAAATTCGATACGAACATAGGTTTATGCCCTTCCGAAACATAATAGCCCCGCCACCCGTCGCCTATCATCAATTCAAAGAAAGGACAAACAGCATATTTGAGCAGTCATCAATTCAACTCTATACGAAGGCAGCCAAAGGCTTTCAACAGACAAAAGCTTTGCTCGAATCTATTTCTGATCCCAAAGAAGAGGTATTTACCAATTGATTGCTGTGATTATCACTAAATGTTATCTCTTAGATGTGTTCATATTTGAAGATCGCAAAGACTAACTTAATTGTAATGAATCTGTTGTCGAGCGGACGTCCCATAGATTCTCAGGTATTCTTAATATTTTAAACCACTTTTAATCAGTTCTAATGTTTTATCTTTTGAACAGAAATACCCGGAATTCGACTTTTCTTTCAGTCCTTTCTTTCCGATTATAAAAATTTATGGAAAATAACATTAAATTCAAACAATTTTATAGTTATTTAACAAACATTTAATTTAAATTTCAATTTAAAAAAATAGTAATCGATATAAACATTTAACTCAATAGAAAAGTATACTCAAAGCCATTGCCAGACAACTGATGGCAACGTATGGACTCTTGCGTTCGCCAATTCGGGCGCACTTCCAAAATATGCCCAAAAATCTATATTTATGACAATGAGAACAACTCTTAAGATAAATGATATGAAAATACCCTGTCTTTCGTTTGTCAAGTATTTGAGTCAAAGATCTGATGTGTGTGCAAGTGCATATCAACAGCAACACCACAGTCAGCAAACTCTGGAAGTTGAATAGCGCCGACTATATCAACAAAACATTACATTTTTAAATTCAACTCAATTTATTAATTAATTTACCATGTTTTATGTAGTTAATACACGATGAGTTTATTTATTTTTGTGAATATTGTTGTTCATAAAAATGTCTTTATTCACAAATTTGTTAAAAAGGGTTTCATTTGAGTCTATATTTTATGCTTTGTTTGTGTGTTTAGGGAATGAAATTCGCTCCAAATTTAACGTATTATTTGAGCGCTTCATATGTTTTATTTAATAATAATAAATATAAATATTTAACATGAATTGAATGATAGTTAACTAGTTTAGATTGTAAGCGATGTTATTATTTTGTCCAAACTGTGGCATTCGATTGGCATTAGAGGAGAGTAGTGATTGCCATCGTCTGAGTTGTCCGACCTGTCCATATGTGCATAGAGTCACCCAAAGCATAGTCACCAGAAAATACCCTAAACTTAAAGAAGTGGACGAAGTTCTGAGCGATTCTGCCGTTTGGCAAAACGTCGACTCCACTGAAGAGAAGTGTCCGAAGTGTGACCACAAGAGGGCATACTTTATGCAACTCCAGACACGATCTGCTGACGAACCGATGACCACATTTTACCGCTGTTGCAGTTGTGCTCATCGATGGAAAGACTGATCACATTTTAAACTCTTTTAAAGTATTGGTTGTATGGAACAGCTTTTAGCGACTGTTATGCCATCGATGGACTCATCAGTCACTTATCTGTTCTCGTATTTCATCAAACATTTGTAAAATTTGATTCAAAACTATTTAAAATAAATTGAAAAAAGTTATTAAAATGCATCGATTTGTTGATTGAAATTATTTTTATGTTTTGCTCACTTATGTTGAGAGCAAATGAGTGTCCAATTAATGGCTTATTTGTAGTAATGATTCAATGATTCACAACAAATGAATTCATTGAACGCGCGGTAAACGCATTCAAACGCCAATTATTACGAATCGATTGAATCGTCAAAAATGCCATTTCTTTTATTATTTGTTTTTTATCTCTTGTTGTCCACAATTATGGCACAGAATTCAACTGAATTGGATGAAGATCTCAAACACTTAATTCAAAAGCCGAGCGGTAGGAATGCAATCAAGAAGGAGTTGAAGATAGATCCAGACAGCAGTGGCTTAGGAATGCTAGAGATTAACCATGAAAACCCCATTCTAATCCTTCTTTGGGTATTCATCCTATATTTGGTTATAGCATCGATTATTAAAATGGGATATCATCAGAGTAATTTCTTCACCACAATGGTACCAGAGTCGTGTCTCCTCATTATAATTGGAGTTGCTTTCGGAACTCTTATTAAGTAATTAGTAATTAGCCATGATCATGATCTGAATTATGATTTCCTTATTTCTGCCAATAATTAAATTTATAATTATATTCGTCCACAGAATAAACGACTTCAAAAATATTCCCAAATTTACAGTCGACTTATTCTTCTTGGGATTAATGCCACCGTATTTTATACTAGATCTTTAATACTCCGCTTTTGTCACTCTTGAAGCAAAACAAAATCAATTAGACCTCATATGTTGCAAATTGTAGAAACAAATGAGCAATGTTTCTGATTTTGATACTCAAAATACAATTATCAAGTTTCAAATAGAATTTTAAATTAAAATTATTTTGTAAAAGGGGACAAAAGATGAGATTATCTTTAGATTCGAGGATTAACTAAATTTTCGAGCATTTATTTATAGGATTATTCTTCAGTCGTCTTTTGCGTTACACAACGAATATTTCTTCGAGAATGTCATTACAATTATAATGTATGCCGTAATTGTATGTAATACTACTGTAGAGCTGTATTGTATTGTACTGGCACAATTCTCAAATCCATGTTCAAAATGAGTTCACTTCATGAATAAGGTTGCTTTTCACTACATTTACGAAGTATATAGTTTTGTCATTCTGTCCCACCCCCAACCCACCCCTCTCCGCGGCTGCTAAGCTGGTTGGAATAGGATTGAAGCTAGCCTATAGAGATATTTCTTGGAGAGAGAGAGATGGTGTAAATGTAGTGGGAATTGGGTTTGAAATTACTAAAAGTTATTTCACTTATTATTTTACATTCAATTCAATTTACGAAAATACTATTAATGATTTAGTAGTCAACAGATAAAACCAAATATAGTGCGAACATAATTGAGAATGTGTGCTTGGTCTTTTAAGTTGAAAATGTTAACTAAAATTTGTGAAACTTTTTTAGGGAACTTTAATCAATGAATTCTTAATCGGAGTCTCCCTTTATATGTTCTCTATCTTCGATATAGAGTTCTTGCATTTCCCAAGAATAACACTCATAGAACTGTTGATATTTGCGAATATAATCAGTGCAGTGGATCCAGTCACTGTAAGACATCACTAATTTAATGCCAAACAATTTCATATTTGTTTTTGTTCAGGTTTTGACAATTTTTCAAGAGTTGAAAGTTAATAAACCACTTTATTATCTGGTTTTTGGCGAATCGTTGCTCAACGGTATGTTTAGTACAAAATACAGAACAATAATACAATGATCACAATCTTTCAGATGCTGTGGTTATAGTAGTACACAGTTTACTCGATAATTTCATTAGAGCGCCTATCATTACCTCTTCGGCTATAATTAATGGTTTCACCTCTTTCTTCATTACTAGTATCGGTGGTTTTATGATCGGAGTCATCTTTGGTTTGGGGACGGCTTTCATCACATTATATACCGAACATTCTTTAGGTAAAGAATTGACACAACAAACGCAAATCAAACTGATTATTATAATTTAAATTTATTTGAAGTTATTGAACCGATGATAATGATAGGAATGGCGTATTCGTCTTTCCTAACGGCCGATTTGATCAGTTGGTCTGGTCTTATAAGTCTAATTGGATGCGGACTTGTATGACATGATTTGATTTTAAAGAAATAATGTTTAGTTAAAGTGAATGTTTGCATTGCACAGGTGCAATATGAGTTTGCTTGGGTTAACATCTCGAACAAAACCAAAGTAACCTACAAGTATTTCATCACAACACTCAGGTTTTGATTCATTTTGAAATATTAATTAATGAAAAAACTTTTACTAATTTAATGGCTTCGAACAGTTCGGTCTCCGATTTATTGATATTTTTCTTTTTGGGACAAATGTTAGTCAATGAGGAACAGGACTGGAATACTGTGAGTTAATTAGCAGTAAGAATATTGTTGTGTCTTATATTGAATTATAATTTCAGTCATTTATTTTGCTTACGATAATTTTCTGTTTAATTGCTAGAACAATTAGTAAGTAATCTCTATTTTGACTATTGATTCAAACTCTTTATAAATGAAACGTTTAGGCGTTTTCGGGTTAACTTATATATCGAATAACTATTTTCATCGAACTCGAGCTATCAATGTAGAGGAGCAAGTCTTAATGGTAGCGCACATTCATATCTTTATATATTTATTGTTTGCAAAACTATCAAACTTAGGCTTATGGAGGTCTGAGAGGAGCGGTGGCTTTTGCTATGATAGCATTACTCGAAGAGAATAAAGACATCGAATATTTTCGTATATTGAAAACTACAACATTTGTATTAATATTTTTCACAGTTTTTATCCTGGTATTTATTTTGGCTTTCAAATGTTTAAAAATAACTTACAAAATAATTGTAACAGGGCGGAACCACTAAACCACTGCTTAATTTTCTACGTATTCAAAAGGAGGCCGTCGATAGCAAAAAGCTTTGCTTTGTTCTCAACGACAAAGTATTTGAACATTTATCCCATTTTTTTCACTTAAAATTAAATTATTAAAGGTGATCGATATTGTGATCAGTGGAATCGAAGATGTTGTAGGAAATCCATCGGCAACGAATTATCTCAAAGTTGACCTACTTTTTGTATCGAATAATACATTTATGTTGCGTTTATGTCATTTTAGCACAAACTCGAGGACTTAAAAAAATACCTTAAGAAGTATTTGTGCAAAGAGAGGAAAGACAAACATGACGACCAAATTACCAAGCAGATTAGCAGGTTCACATTATTATTATCATCCATCTCATTAATTTAATCGTATTGTTGTTGAGATCTCAGTCACTAAATCATATTCAATGTTAAAGAGTCAAAGAGTAAGCGAAATTATGACACTCTATATAACAAAGTATTGCAGTGAAGTGTATAATAAAGGATAACATACTTAAAACTTCAGGTGAGAGCCTTTATTGCAATACACGTTACATACAAAACCATTGTGAAAATATAGTTTATAAACTTATTTATGATTTAGTTATTGAGATCTCAACAACAAAATGACTGAATTAATTACATTTACTGTAAATTATTTGATTTGACAGTAATGACCAAAATTTCATTTTTGGAATTTGCTTTCAGACCTGATATCAGGAAAGATGATAACTTTGTCACAAAAGAGAAAACAGGATTCACGGATCAGAAACCCAGGTAAATCAACGACGGTATTACTTGTTAATTACTTAAATGAGTTACTTTTACAAAAGTTCACATATCGAGGATTTCCCGCAAAAGACCGAAAAAATAGCCCAAAAGATTTATTCGAATACAGAGATGTTTCGTAATATCGTTTCAAAGAAATTGGACAGAAATATATTCATTACGGAAGAAGTGCATCGAAAACATACCGTTCCTAAAGATTTGAGCTCAAAAATTGTTGCCGCAAATGAACACTTCAAGTCTTCTAATAGAAAGTTGTTTGCACTCAGAAGTGATATGAACGCCACTGAACTGACCCTACGGTTCAAAACTGCTATTCCTCAGACCATAGACAACGATAACAAGAAGAAAGATCAAAGTATTGCCCAAAAGTTAACTGATGACAAATTCTCTAAAAAAAATACAAATCAGTCAAACGTAACCTGATTCAATTTAGTCTAATTAATACAAATTTGTTTTAAACTATTTTATTGAATTAATTTCAATTCTAATTTAAAATATTAGTAAAAAATTGTTTAAATTTTGAATAAAACAACTCAAATAATATGACTGAAGCCATCTCTAGGATGTTTCAATTGTAAGGCAGACAACTCACAGAAGAGATAGTGCGGGACACCTGTCTATCTCCTCTACATAATACCAAAAGGATCTAAAAATTCATATTAAGTAAAGCGTAAAAGAATAGTGTAAATTCATTTGAACCATACAAGTATCACACGATCCCGGAATATAGGATTGACTCATTTGAAAATTGCATTTTTTATAATAATTCAATTGATAAATATATTGATGGCAAAAGTTTGTGCGCAGCTAACTCTCCTATATTACAGTGAAAATATTTGATCAGTATCATGGTATTTTAGGCATTTTTCATATTGATATCTAGCACAAGACTTATAAAATGGATTTATAGACAACTTTACAATAAGTAAGCAGAATTTTATTAATTTTTCAAACTCCAGATTGTTTGTGCGTAGAATCGAGAGAAAAGTGGGGCTTAAATCGCTTTCGGCCCCAAATGTGGAGCATTTGAATCACATTAAAAAGCGATCGGTTTTTGTGTTCATTATTCACTGAAATATTGATGTAAGCATTTGGAGACAATATTTGATCAATAAACAGGTGCTTTGTGTGCGCTGTCGGCCCTTTACTCTTCTCGAATGTACAAAAAGTTTTGCGATTAATTATTAATTGAATGGAAGCCTAAACTGAGATCTTCTCATTCGTCACTCCATTCAATAGATGTGATGACAGAAGTAAAGTGTCGCCAATAAGTGAATACCAATTAATAGTTTAAATAAAACTATGGAACAGAACGCCATCAATAAAGATGAAGATTCGTGCGAACAGCACATTGAATATACATTTCTGACACCAGTCGCTACAATTGATGAGGAAGAGCTAGCTTTGCATCAGAACTCTTACCACTACTGTTATGTGGACCCAATATCGGCCACTCCACCCACTGACGATGAAAACTTTGAGAACTGTTCATCTAATGGCTCGACCTCTCAAAAAGAAGACAAGAAATGCGATCCATTCAGCCCTAACTGTAAAATACCCCTGCCCGGTCTCTACGGAAATAGTAATTTCTTCGATTCAACTACTTTTATAAGACGGCGCAATGAGAGGGAAAGGGCTCGGGTTCGCAATGTTAACGATGGCTTTGAAAGACTTCGACAGCACTTACCTCTAAGTTCCAGTTTGAAAGACAAACGACTATCAAAAGTGGAAACTCTTCGGTTCGCCATAACATATATACATCACTTGCAATCTCTTCTCAACACTAAACCAAATTCAAGTGAAAACAAGTAAAGTTTGAACCAAATATCGTATCAAATGATATGATTTTACAATTATTTACTTTCAATTCGTTTAAATCTTTGACTTTTGAATAATTGAAAATCTTTTCCTCAAAAATATCTAATTTTTGTTCGAAAAATCCATTCAAATCTTAAGTCACTTTGAAATACCCTTTCATATATTTAATTCTCAATCGTGGAGAAGGGCTACAGAATAGTAGTTTTAAAGATTAGAAATATATTTCGGAGATCTTGGGGTCACCGCTAGTTAAATTTTCATCGAGCGAAGCGGCAATTTTGGGGTTTTTAGGGGTTTTGGCAATTTCAGATCAATGGCCGCCGGAAATGGTCATCATGATACTGCCCTTTATTGTATCCCCTAGAATATAACCGATCTCCCACTGAAGTATAGCCCTTTAGAGTTGAAAACCTTCCGCAGACCTGAATTTTGTGAACCCAAATTAACCTAGTGAAGTAGAGTTTAAATCCAATTAATTCGACTTAATTTGTTTCTGTAAATAAAAAATAATTAATTCTAAAAATGAAAACACCTTGCGCAGCCTTTTTGCGTTAAAAGTCTCAAAGGTTACTTTGCTGCTAAATCTCTTAAATGAGGCTTAATTTAGTTTAAGTCCTTTTAACGCATAATTTTGTCAATAATTTAAATATAATTTTATCAACAAATTCGGAAAATGAAGAAAAATCTGAAATAAATGTCTGTCACTTCCTTTCCCTAATGAGATGGGTAAGTTCTACTTTAAATAAGATTTAATTTTTATTTGAAAACAGGGGCGGGTAAGATTTTCTAGCTCAAGGAGGATCAAGAGTGGGATAAAATCAGGGATGGCCAAGGTCGAAGGCTCTAGAGGAGTGATTAATCAAAAAATTTCTAGAGGGGGATCTTGGAGTGATTTTCTGAATTTGTCAGCGAGGGCAGTATACATGTAATGTAAATTTTTTTTAAATTCTAGAAGGGGATAATCCAATATTTTCGACTCTAGAGGGGATAATCAGTCGATCTTCCTTGGCTATCCCTGGATAAAATAGGGGCCGGGAGTAAGCAAACGCCGAAAAAGCCACCTTAAACAATCCATTTTGTCCTAAGATAGTCGTTTCCAGTCGTTCTCTCGCCTAAATCCCGTTCTAATGGACCTAAATTCACTTTAAAACTAGTTAAATTAACTAAATTAGCCAAAATAGAGGACAAAATGGTGGATTTTGGCAGAAACTAGAGTCCCTAGTTTCTCTCTTTGGTTCACAATTTTTCAGAATCGAGGTGATCTATGATTTTTCTTATGGGGGATTTTCTCTAAATTTTCAAACACGGAAAATTCTGAAAATCCTCCTTAACCCTTTTTAATAAGTACTGCCATAATCAAGGATAATAAGATTTGAAAGGATTGAAAAAATATAGATTATTATTTATGGCACATATTCTATTCTATTCTAAAAGTTTGATTTTCATTCATAATATCGATGACATATAGGAAAAAGATTTATCTTTCTCATTGACTTTTTCACTTATTAATTTTGATAGCTTCTTGAATAAAGTTTTCATTCAAACTATTACTTGTGTTTGTAAGCAAACATACCATTAAAATTTGATTAACTTGTAAACTTTTAATGAGTTTGAATAAAGTTACTTGAATTGTTATTCGTAATAAAGTTTAACCTTGTTATATTTTGTAGATGAGTATTGACCCTGCACAAATTGTAGTATATTTTTAAAATTATTCAATTATTGCTTAATTACACAATTCTTAAGTACGCGCATCATATGTGAGGTTTAAGAGATATTTCAGGAGATTTGCCTTTTGCTGCTCTGCTTGATCATATTTGATCATCATTCAGTTAGCCAAGGTCGACGGCTCTGGAGGGGGATCTAGGGGGCGTTTTTCAAAAAATTTCTAGAGATGGGACATAGGGGGTGGTTTTTTGCCTGGTTAGCAGCGAGGGTGTATACCTGTAATAGCAAAATTTTGAAAAATTCTAGGGGGGATAATGCCAAATTTTCGGCTCTAGGGGGGATAATTCGCTGATCCCTCCTTGGCCACCCCTGCATTTAGTCAATCTAATGTTTAAGGTTAATTTGTTCTTATGATGAATATAATAAATTTGTCATTGTTTCAATATTTAAGATAAATCTTGTTCAATATTTTAGAATACAAGGTCTACCCTCACGATGGTGAGTCTGAAATGTGAGGGCTGCACAGGACCATATTTGGTACATTACATTCAATAGCCTTAGTAAGTCTTGCGCAGCCCATAGCCACAGGTCACATGTCAGACTTGCCATCCATATCTACCCTACCAGTCTACCCTATCAACTCACAATAAGGAATTGAGGCTAGCTTAAAAATTGATTCAAAATGACTAATAGTTGAGCATGCTTTTCAATGAGTACATTTTGTTGAGTTGAAAAATATGTTGAATATATCACATTTTTCTTAAAGTTGATCAACAATATTCTAGGGCAATTTTTCAGATTTAGGCAGTTTATGCCAATTGGTTGTGCAAGCAAAATGATATCTACTAATAGATACTACCATTAATGACAATCGACAGACTAAGCACTCAACGAATATAATTGAATGGATGAAAAAGTTGACTCAGAATTGGCTCACAATTGGACACTACTCTCATTGAGTCTCTCATTTGATTAAAAAAATGATTCGACAAAACATTAAAACTAAATATTATTGAAATTAAAACTAAAATAACAATAATTGGAAACAAATTTACAAAAATGTTATTAAACGACAAAAAGTTGAAAACAACTGGAATTTTGTGGAAAATTATAGAAAATGAGTAAATATTATATAAAGATTTGAACGAATATATAAGTGAAGACAAATATCGTTAAATGTTGTAAAACAGACAAAACATTTGAAATGTTATTAATCTTTTTGTTGGAACCGTTGTTCTTATGGTTACGAAAGATAATCACGAGTCGGAAGAGTTGAGTGACAATAAACGGTAAAATGAAATTCAATCTGAAGAGAGAGCCAACCGTTGCGACCAACAAAAGGAAAGTAATTACGGATAGTTTCCACTGATTTTGACATAAAAACCAAACCAAATGTGAGCTCAAAGAAGTCGTATTGTTTTGATGCGATTGTTGTAAAGTCTTGTAATCGATTGGCGTCGAAATAAGTGATACCTTTCGCGGAAACGTTCGGTCCATTGAGTCCATAGTTGAGTCGATAGAGTGGCGTTCGGACGACTCCAATGAGTGGCCATTAAAGCGATGTCTCAGTTCGTTATCTGAGTTGTCATTCGATAACTGGTTGTCTGTTTGTATCACTGGTTGGCCACTACTCAGCACTTTATCAGTGACTGAGAACTCAGTCTTATGTTCTATAAGTCTATTGATTGCTTCCATTTTGTCGTTTATGTCATTCTTGTTGTCATTAATCGACAAAATCTTTTTAATTCTGTTATCGCTTTCAGACATAATCTTCTGGCGTCTAATTCGAGCCCTTCTTTGAGCCGAATTTTCTACAATATTGTCACTCATTTCAGACATTTGTAATCAATGTTTGATTTAATCGATTGAATGAATTGTTAAAATTGGCTGAAATTCAATTCAATTAAAATGCGATCAAAATAAGGAAATAAACACAAAATTCATTCAATTATTTCATCGAATGTTTTGAACTCAAGTCTCAAACAAATTACGTTTGCATTCAATGATTCAATCATTTGATTTAAATCGTCGTTTACTTCAATTCCACACAATTTTAATCTTCAAATTAGAATATAATCTGATTTATTGAGTTTTTAATAAGTTTTGTTTTATATTAAAAATATTTGTACTTTAATATAATTAAAATATATGAAAAAGAGCTAGCTAACCACTCTTGCTATTGTGCTCTAATATCTGACCCATTTATAATCTTGATAATTTTTTTTATGACGATAACGAAGTTTCGGAGTATATAATTTGGTAGTTTTTACCTCTCTCTTCCACCATATACTATTGAAAAACCACCCCTAGAGCTGCCAAGCTTGCACATCCCTGCTTATATAGGTAGAGAGATGTTTCTTTAGTCGATAGAAATTGCTAGAAATAAGCTATGCAAAATTATTCGTGGCGTTTCACTCGACAACCATTTTTTGCACATTTAGTTTTGTTAACAAATACACACATTTTATTGAAAAAGAAAACCATTTATCATATTATAGTAGTTTTCCTTAGAAACTTTCCTGGGTCGATTTTTTTAAAAATTTAAATTATTCATAGACAGTTGTGCTAGTTCAGTAGATAACTAGTTAGTAAATGTTTGGTTGTGTTGGGTGTTTGGGTGCATTTTGTGGAGATTAGCCAACCTCTTGAGGGCTGCAATGCATGCAATCAAAACATTTTGGCTAAAATTTCTTTGTTCGGGTTCTTTACATAATTGAATGAGTCTTTGGATGACATTTAGTCTAAAGAAAACTTGTGTTACGCTTTGATTGGTGGCAAGTCTGGCGATGGCCACGGACACTTTCTGTTGGATTCGTTCCAAAGCTGACAATTGTTCTAATTGTTGGAAATCTTCGGCTTTCAATTGTAGAGAACTCAAAATAAAGACCAAACCTCCACTTTGAACCACTTCCAGTGGATATTTTTGAGCCATATTTGCCACTATTGTTATCATTTGATCCCTTATAAAAATATCACCGAAACAATTATCAAATAAATTGATCATCAAATTTAAGATATCGTTTCTTATAATGGATTCGTTGTTAACAAATGAAATGTTTGCAAGAGTCGAACAAATCAGTAAAAATATTTTCGCATTTTTTGTAATTTTCATGAGTTTTGCCAAACATTGTGTGAAATCGTCGATCAAAACGTTTGAATGCTTTGGTTTAAGGCTATTATCGTTCGATTCAATTAAAAATCGGCTCAACTCAGCCATCAATTCTACTGCTTCTTGGGCAATCAAATCTGTTGGTTCAACTGCAAGGGTTGTCGTTAAAAACTGACTGTAAAGACATTTTTGAAGAAGCAGTTGAATGGCATCCCTATTGTTAGCGCATAAGATTGTGAGTACTCTGAGAGCCATTGCTTTGATTTGTTGGCGTTCTGTGAGTGAATCGGACACATAATTAATTACGATATCGATTAACGGCTCCACAATCTTATGAAACACAACAAATAGCCGACACATATAGCCATCATTTTGAGCCAAAGAGCAACACGAGACAAGTGACCACTTCACAGACACCAACCCTGTCTTTTTATACAGTGCTGTCACAATAACCTGTCAATAGGATTATACAATTATTAAAATCAATTTTCTACAACAATTCTCGAAGACATCTCCAACTGAAAGTTCGCTAGGTCCATTTAATTTATATGCCTGGTTTCAGAATACAATTCTGAATTAAACCATATAATTTTTGAACCATTAAATTTGGAGTTCAACAAGGTAATTTTTCTTTCCCATTTTTTTCTTTTTGATTTTTTTGCTTAAAAAAGCCTAAAATGCGCTCATTTGCATCAAGAAGTGGTTTTAGGGACTTTTGGAAAAACTACCCCCTAGACCCCCATAGAAAAATTTTTGACCGACCACCCCCTAAACCCCCACTAGACCCGAAAAGCTTGGCCATCCCTGCTAGTAGGATTACCCCCAAAATAATATCAAATTACAGTCATTCATGGTTTTTATGAAGTAATGGTATTTATGAAGCAAATGCTAAAACCATAGGTTATGTAATGTAAAAAAACAATGGTTTTTATGAAATATGGTTTATATGAAGTATGGCTTTTGTGAAGTGATTTTTAGAACAAAAAGTATCCAAATGTATGCAAAATACAATCATTTATGAAGTATTAATAACTGTAAAATTGAAGAAAATCCCATTCATTTGACTTATTTTTTAATTATAAAAATTAAATTAAATTTATTAAAAAGAAATATAAATTATTACAAAAGACTGAGTCGGCGATGAATTAAGTGAAATGCATCGAAGTGTCACTAAAAACACATTCAGATCTTAAACAACAAAAACAACTGATTTTCAATTAAATCTTTAATCATTAAATATTTTTTATGAAATATCCTTTTTATTCTGTAAACCTTCGAATTTTTGCTACTTCACAAAAACCATGAACGACTGTATGTAAAAGAATTTAGCATCCAAAATTATATCTGCTAACAATTACTAGAATAATATATATTTAATCTTATGTTTTCGTGTTTTGGTATTTTGAGAACTTTTCGTGGTATTGCTACATCAAAAATAATCCTTTAGTTCAGGGGTGGTCAAGGGGATAGACTGATTATCCCCTAGAGTGGAAAATTTGGCATTATCCCCCTAGAATTTTTCAAAAATTTAGCACTACAGGTATTTTCCCTCGCTGTCGCCGAGGGAAGGGAGGAGGCAAAGTTTTGACCTTATTTACCTTCTGTGTTTTTCGCCGAGCAAAGCGAGGTGGCAAAAACAAAAAATCATCCCCTAAATCCCTTTCTAGAATTTTTTTGAAAAATCACCCCTAGACCGTGTCGACCTTGGCCGCCCCTGCTCTGATAAGGTTGAACAAAAGAAAAGGGATTACAAAAGTTGTATTTTGGGAATTTGGTTTTTTGGGAATTTGGTATTTTGTGAAGACACCGACTAGTAGTAGCCTTATTGCATTGTAAGAGTTTTAGTTACTTTCAGAGTCAATATTTTTATCACTACTAAAGTATAAAAATAAATCTTCTAGATGAAAGGTTTTTCGTAGCTTTTTGAGTCGTCATTATCTCGACTGGACATGGTCATTGGGAAACAAAAGTGATTTTGTTGAACTCCAAATTTAATCATCAAACAACTACGAGTATATATATATATATACATGTTACTGTATATATGTTACTTAGCATAAAGGGGTTTACAATTTAGAGTTGAATGAGCAAGGCATTAATCCGTAATTAGTTATCTGAGATTTGTATTTTTCATTTGAAAAGTTTGGGAATTAATAAAAATGGAACCCGTGGTCATATGCCAGACAGCACTTGAAGTTGAAAAATAAATCCTTTGACAAATTTTGAAATATCGCTTAAAATTCTTTGTGTTCAGTTCTTACTAATGCTGTTTCAGTATTATAGACCCCCAATGAAGTGACCTTGCACATACTGCTTATAGAAATAAACTTAATTATACCGAACAGTTTGAGATAAATGTCAGAGAAACCAATGAAATTAATTTCATATAATTTTTCATAAAATTCTTTGAGAAATAACTTACTTTACTTTCATTTTTAATCAAATGGTTTACGAGTTCACCAAAATTTTCCTTTAATTTTCTTAAAGTTGACTCCAATTGTGAATTATTGACACTTTTGTTGGTTACGAAAAATGCAATTAATTTAGTGATTTGTTGAGACCCTCTCCAGACTGAGTCTAACACTTTGTTTTTGTGGTCACTGTAACGAAGAAACTTTGGCCGACATATCCTCACTATTTGTTGAATTTGTGAACTTATTTGGCAGAACTCATTTTGGATTAGTTTGAGCTCATTATGAGTTATAGGCATTTGATCGATCAGATTATCTAAATTATCGATTATTTGAGTCGAAATCTTACGAATTCGTTGAATACTTATTTGTGAGTCTCTTATTAGTAAAGCTTCGAAAGCAGTGGGAGTCGTGGCCACAGACTTTGCCTGAAGTGCGTTCAAATATTCGACTTCGATACTGATTCTGAGCTCTTTCAGCCAAATTAGTGTTGGATTTCTATTTTTGAACTAAAATCAAACAAATATCTTAAAAATTCACTGAAATTCAAATAAGTTTTTGAAAAGTCAATGGCTTTTCAATGGCTAATAACTATAGGATTACAAATACGCGACAATAATCTGCTGTCACTTTAATTGACAAAATCCTATATCAAAGCAAAACTGAGATTTTCCACAAAAACCCAAACTCTGCAAAACTTCTCGCAATAAATATTAAAGAAAAAAGTTTTAGATTTTCTAAATTTCAAAACTTCTAATATAATATAATCGCTTTCATAGAATTAAATGATCTAAAAAGACATTCTTAAAAAAAGGAAAAAGAATTTTTTGCAAGAGCTTAACAACAAGTGAAAAGTTTTCAAATTATTTAAATAAATACCATTTTCTTCGATTTGAATTTCGTTATTAAATTCAAGTCAAGACTCGGATGACTTTGAAACTCAACGGTTGATAAACTTGAATACAAAATATTCAACAGATATTCAGTGCAGATGTTATGAATAAAGTCTTCCCTACGAATGTCTGCACTGAAATGCGTGCAAAGCGTGCGCTGTACGCGTGTTTGGCACGCGTTTGACCGTTGAGTTACTCGTGTTTTGAGCTCACATCGACTCAATTCATGACATCTGCCATTCAGACCGTTTAAAATATTTCAAATAAAACAAAATTAGTGCTTTGCATTAGTGACTAGAGATGGGCAAGGCGTTTTCTTAAAACAGTTTTCATATCTAAGTCCAGTTTTTATCATACTATGACTAATACTAAAAACATTTTAGTACTTTTTAAAAGCAGTAGTACATCAACTAAAGTTACTAAATGAAACTAAAACAGAAAACAATAGCCAAGATTTTGCTCATTAGCTCCTAGGTTTTCAGCTTCTTTTGTCTATAATTTTTTCAAGGTTGCCCAAGGGAAGAGATTTCCTGAAATCCTAAAATTTTTGGTGAAATACCCTTTAAGCAGTGTTGTGCAAGGGGAAGGATATTTCTATTCGGATATGAAGGAAAGCTCCGATCAACAAAATAATAATTTTCCTGGATTCTGGACGTGTAATAATGGACCATAAAATAAAGATTTGCGTAAATTTTCCGCAAAACAAATTCGAAAATTTATGGAAGGGGGGGGGGGGAGTCAAAACTTATTGAATTTGATTGATAATTTTTTGAATTTTCGAAAATATAGGGAATCCAAAAAATTTGACATAAAAGCCACTTTAGAGCTCATTTAAGAGGTCATGCAAGTTGATTTAGACTAAAGCCGTCAGGTTCAATGGCAGGGGTCAAACCCCCTGGGGTCGAAAATTTAGGTAAAACCCCTGGACAGGCATTCAGAAAAACCCAAAATGGTGAAGATCGATCGCCCTTTTTTCGTCATATTTGTCAGTAAGTGATCGTTCTTGGATTTAAAACTGGATTTTTCCAGTCTAACTGTATTTGACTATATATATGTATTTTGATATATTTTTAACCGTGTATTACCAACAAGAATACAACATGGAGATTTCCACTTTCCCCCCTTGCCATGGGAAACCTAAAATTACTCCGCACTCCGTAGACTCTGAAGCTGTGGGCCTTACTCGTCTCTGGATATAAGGCTAATAACCTTTTGAATTGTGAGCAGGGATAAACAGGAGGTCAGTTGAAATAACCACTGAAACTGGATTTTAAAAGTGCGGGTTTCATGTGAGACAATATCCCTTAACTGACCCCTTAGAAAAATTTGGGTAAAACCCCTTTCCTGAATTTCCCTGAAATCGAAGAGCTTGGTTATCCCCCTGTTCTAGAGTTTTGAAATAATTTAATATATGATTGATTTTTACATGATTTTGAAAAAATTCATTTGTAGGGTCCTGTTTTCTAAAGTGGGTCTTTAAGCAGAACTGGGACCTTTTTGAATGAAAATTCAAAGTCTACTCGATGTAATATTTGTGGAAAAGATGATATTCATTCAATTCTTTGGTTTGTAAAAGATATTTCAAAATACTATTTGAATGATAAGATTGAATTTGTGGGTTCATCGATAAACGGTATCATTTAGGTCAAAGTTTGACAAAATGCGCGCTGGGTGCTTCCAGACTCATTCTGGAAACTTTCATTACATGCCTTAATATAAAAAATGCATTGCCGTTAATTTAAAGTTTATCACTACTATAGAGTTTGTTCGCACCCGTCATAAATCTACTTAAAGTGTGAATTACATTTAGGATCTTTAAGATAGTATCATAAGTTGACCGTGATTAAATGCCACTTGATCTTGAGAAAAGTGTAATTTTTAAAATCTGATAATTGGCGATACTTTCAAATTGCATTTGTTTTTAATTAAACAATTTTGTGATAAAAGAAGCAAGTTTTAATTCTGACTTTATTTATTGAATTGATTGAATTGAAGCACTCCTTAATGTATTCAACCCTATAATCAAATTCAAAGACAAAATTAAATTGATTTGTAATAAATGACTCACTTTTCAAATGATAAGTCTTTTCGCCTGATTTTTGTTCGAAATTCTTAAAACATTAAGCTCTGAGACTCTGAGACTCTGAGACTCAAAATAGTTAATATTTTTCTCATTTTGTTTAGTGATTGAATGCCTGCTCACCACTTGTGGAGCATTACTTGGCTTTAAAGCTATACACGTATATGAACTATCGCCTTGTTGTGTGTGTGTGTGTGTGTGTGTGTGTGTGTGTGTGTGTGTTAGTCAGTGGGAACGGGAGAGTGAGAGAGAGAGAAAAATCTAATTGAGTT